>PVIR01036015.1:0-16078 GCA_004026965.1 Petromus typicus
AATCATTTCTACTTAAATGGACATACCTTGAGGATATCCTCATAAGTGAAATAAATAGGTCACAGATAGGTACATATCGCATCTTTTCTCTGGTATGAGAAAATGAAGATGTAAATGAGTCCTAGCATTGTATGTTATATATTGTGAAATAGAAAATGCTCAATGTAAAATAAGGTGAAAGGGGACATTGTTGAGATTGAAACTTATCATTTTTAATGGCAGAGTAATACTCCATTCTGTAGACGAACCACAGCTTTTTTATCCAGTCTCCAGTTGATGGACATTTGGGTTGTCTCCAAGATGTAGCAGTGATTGCTAAATCTTGAAAACAAACAAAATGTCCATCAATTGTAGACTGGATAAAGAAGATGTGGTTCTTTTATAGAGTAGAGTATTATTCTGCCATTAAAAATTATAATATATATTTTACTCTTGAAGAATGTACAAATAAACCCCTGTGGAGATCAGTTTGGAGAATCCTCAAAAAGCTAGGATTGATGGTCCCAATTGACCCGGCCATTGCCCTGCTAGGTATATACACAAAAGAATTAAAAGACTCTTATCACAGTGACATATGTGCACCCATGTTTATAGCAGCCCAGTTTGTGATTGCTACATCTTGGAAACAACCCAAATGTCCATCAATTGGAGACTGGGTAAAAAAGCTGTGGTTCTTCTACAGAATGGAGTATTACTCTGCCATAAAAATGATAATTTTGAATCCTTTCTACTTAAATGAGCATACCTTGAGGATATCCTCATAAGTGAAATAAATAGGGCACAGATAGGTACATATCGCATCTTTTCTCTGGTATGAGAAAATGAAGATGTAAATGAGTCCTAGCATTGTATGTTATATATTGTGAAATAGAAAATGCTCAATGTAAAATAAGGTGAAAGGGGACAATGTTGAGATTGTAACAAAAAAGTAAGGATACAAATTTTATGTATATGGGGGGGCGGTACGGTGGGTAGGGCTATGGGAAAAAATGAGAATTAAGTTGTGTCTTATACTGGTACAAATCCCCATTATGGAGTGCAATCATGATGTGTATATTTAATGTACCAATAAAGATTTTTTAAAAAGAATGTACAAATATCAAGAAAAATAAAATAGATGCAAATTATTTTGGACAATAAATTTGTATATATAAAGAATTTACACTCAACAGTAATAAAGCAAAGAACTCAAAAGGGTAAATGATATGAATATACACTTCACCAAACAAGATGCATAAATATAGTAGGTAAGAATATAAAAATAAGCACACCAGTAGTAAAGAAATACAAAAAGAAACACGTAAGTTTATTGGAATGATTAAAAGAAGAAACTTAAAAACATCATTATGGACAAGTATTTGGAGGATCTGATGCATTTCTAGATTAGTGGTGATGATACAGAATATCATAGGAAGTTTGGACCACAATTGCACAATTTCCTAAATGTAAGCATGCCTTTGCCAAACAACTAAAATAACATTCTATTTCTGTATAGTTACTCAAGTAGTTTGCAACTTATGATAAGATAGAAGCCTATTCATACATTCAGGTTTAAGCAAATTTAGTAGTAATCACCAACAACTTGAAACAATTCAGTATGTTTTTCAACTGATTAAATAAACTCTTACACCGATACAGTGAAATATTATTCAATAATAGAAAGAATTCTATTAGGATTCTCAGAACAACCTAAACATGAATTGCAGAAAAATTTTAAATCAAAGAATACAGAACCATCAGATCACATATGGTTCTTTTTGTAAAACACCATATAAGTTGTGAAATTGTGAAGATGATAAATACATCAGTGGTTGGCAGATTTTGCAAATGAAGGAAATCATTAACAGGGGCAGCAAATGGGACATTTTGGAATGGTAAAATTGTTCTCTATTATAAGCTACTGTGAGCAAAACAGATGATTCAAAGCATTTGTCAAAACTAACAGAACTGAAAAATATGAGTGAATTTTACTCTGTAAATATAATGAGTATAAAGAAGTGTTGGAAATATTGAAAAATTATATTTTATAAATCATACTTTACCATCTATTCAGTTAAGAACTTTCTACAAAACATAAATATCCACTGTTGTTGTCTATTCTCCTTGTGGGCTTGCTAAATATTTTAATGTAACCTTGAATTTAAAATATAATTTTTAAAAATAATTCATGCAAAAACTAAAAATAGCAAAGAATTATGGGATCAGTTTGATCTCAGCTATTAGGGACCAATACTCTCAATTGCTCTCATTAACACTCTCAACCATTAGGGACCAATTATTGAAAGTTCCATTGACTTCTCCAGCATCTGGAACACTCAACTTTCACCCACACCAGCAGTGGTCTTATCAAACAAATTTGACCCCTAATCCTGGGAGTCAGAGAAAGACCTGAGTTATTTTTCAAGACCATTTATAGATTAAATGATGAGCTTCAAAGCTAAGTGGACCCCTATCTTTGGAATATTCCAACTTTTGGATTTCTCTGCCTGCGTATCACCCTATCTTCTTCTCCTTCAGGGTTAACTGGGGAGAATTGCCCAAGTACCCCATAGTGCTAATTCTAGAGATGATGGCCAACCTTAAAAATCAAACCCAATGTTGGCTTTGCCATATGTGGTGATTAGAGAGACTGAAGGAGTACTTTTCCTGGTGAGAATATCAAAGAGAAAATGGCATGTGGGGTAGATCCCAGCAGAACAGCAATAAAGCTCTGCTTTGCACAATACTTATAGTAGATGTTATCAGATATACAGAGCATTTTGAGACACAACAACTGTATGTGCTTGCATGACAGTATTGCACATGTGTGCTTGATTTATGGTTACATACATAAGCCCCATCATGTGTCTTTCCTGAAACAGGGGTGGGGTCCTGAGGAGCCTTCTAGGCACTTGGGATTTGACACTTCTCACAAAGCCTCCTTACAGCCCATTGTCAAAGATCAGGGAGTTTCCATTTCGAGTAAGCAACCCCTAGGGCCGAGCCTTGTGTACAGGGTCCACAACAACATTACAAAGAACAACACATGACCACCAACCCCACTGCTGCTTCAGCACCACGGAGAGCTACCCAGCGCCAGGTTGGTTCCAGGGATTCTCACCATGGGGTTAGGGGATCTTGATACAAGGACTGGATGACTGGTACCTCTGTATCCATTTTTATCAAGGCTTCTTGTACTTGTGTTTGGTGGAAAGAAATAAAAATGCAGCAGTCTACACATAGGAGGACACAAGTGCATCTTTGCAAAGCAGTCAGCCAATTTAGGGCCATTTCATTCTGTAACACTAGCTTTCTTACTTGGGACATTTCATGTGTGAGCAGCATCAGAGATTGGTGTGCGTTATTCAGAGCCTGCACCATGTGTGAGCCAGAGCTTCAGCCTGGAATGCTAAGTCTATAGTCCCTGCCTCTGGCACCAGCATGTCATAGGATAGAATCACCAGATCATCCATCTAGCTCTGCACCATCTGTGATATACAGCAGCAATTGTGTGGTATTCTTGTAAGGGTGAGTGTGATAGGCAACACCCAGGTGCAGTGCCACATCCAGTGTATAGTGAGGTAGGACCAATCTGTAGCACCACCAGCCTCCAAAGGCATCCACAGTAAGTGGTCAATCACTTGGCACTGTACCTATAGGCTTGTGGCCTTTCCACCAGGCATTTGTATCATTCATCTGTAATATGTTGTTACACAATTTAAGCAGAATCCATCCTGCTGTGCAACTCCCCACCAATGTATTAACCTGTTTAACACAGAGCTTGCTGACACCTAACAACATTACTTGGTTCCCCATTATTCACCTCCACCTGTTATACATCATAGGACTCAGTCCTTTTGGGGTAGTTATGCTCTTCTAGATCAGAGTCTCAATAGGCTGGTGTCATTGATCCTAGTTAGGTCCAATCAGGTTCTGCTATGACCAGTCCATATGAATAAGCAAGGATATTAGCACAGCTCTCCATGGAAGGCCCTGGGCCTCATCCATCTGGAGTTCCACACACACTCAATGGTATGAGTGCTGGTGCACATGAGAAAATGTATGTTCCCAGGAGATGACACTCCTGGCTTGAAGGATGGGACAGCAAGCGAAGCCATCATAGGGAGGTGTTGGTCTTTGGGGAGAATGCGGACCACCTGTGATTGGATCATGGCTGGGGATCATTTTACTTATTGGTTTAGAATACCAGATTTGAGCCCCTGCTGTCACCAGAGGTAATGGTGTTGGAGCCACGACTATCTCTCCCAAGGGAATAGGCCAAACAATCACAATGTCACTTCCCCTTAGTCCGGTGGTGCAAGCATCAGATAAGGAGCATGCTTGGACCCCTTGGGGCCATGCTGAAATCCAACCTTCTGCTGGGTAGTTGGCACTTTCACTGTTGGCTGCCCTGTGATTCCCCCAGAGGCCTGCAGAGCAGCACATACTACTGCTACCTGCCTTTCAATTGGGGAATCCTTCCTTTCAGTTCCTTTCCACAGTGGTGACCGAAATCCAATAGGGTGCTTCTACTTCCCTTGTCTTTTCCACAATCTCAGGCAAACCCAACCTCATTCATGTTCATGGTTAGGATAAAAGGCAAGGTAGGGTCAGTGACTCAGAGGGCCTGTGCTTGTACATCCATACTTTTAAATTCCTTAAAATCAGCTTTAACTGCTCAACTCTCATTCCATGTTGCAACCTTGAAGGTCATTTGGGATATAGGGTACAACAGTGTAGTCAGGTACAGTGTGAAAGTATGCCAAAAACTGACCACAGAAAACAACACTTTTACCATTGTCAGTCTGGGCTAGGCTTGGATTTTATCCTTGATTACATTGGGGATTATTTTTGTCCCATTTAACTAAATAAGATCCAAGAATTCAACAGCCCAGCCGAGTCCCTGGATCTTGTCTTCATTGGTGGCCCAAACCTGAGCCAGGAAAGCTTCCTTCATATTCTTTGTGGCAGCTTCTAAATCTATTAACTGATCAGAGGTTAACATAACCTCTTCAATACAGTGGAACCAAGACAGAGTGTGATGTGGTCCAGGTGTCCAAGTCCTGGGCCACCAGATCATCACACAAAGTGAGCCATGCAAATAACCTTGTGGCAACATTTTTTTTTTTGACACAGGGTCTTGCTTTGTAGTTCAGGCTGGCCCTGAGCTCAGCCTCAGTCTCTTGTCACAGCAATCCTCCTACCTCGGCCTCCTGAATGCTGGACTTAGAGGCATGAGCCACCACATCTGGCACTATGGTATGTGGTATTGATTGCTGCTAGGAGTGAGTCTCCACACCCAGTATTGTATGTGGTTACTGAGGATCCAACCAGGGTCCTTGTGCTTGCAAGGCAGGTGCTAGAATGATTGAGCTAACTCCCGGGCCCTCATGGCATCATTTGAAAGGTCCGCTGCCCACATCTCAGCTGAAAACAGACTGGTCCTATATATTGGGCATGGCAGTGATGGAGAAGAAAAAGGTTAGCCAACTTCACAAAATAATTATACCGGCCCAGTTTTAGGGTGAGTCAGCCCATCAGATTAGTACAACCACGTGCAACAGAATAATCACTTGATCAATTCTCAGCAGCTTGCATTCGACATATCCTGTCTGGCTTCTGCATGATGAAAAAAGTGATATGAATGGACATGTGAAGAGTTTATCACGCTGGCCTTTTCCAAATTCTAGTTTCAAGTCAGGCTGTCCTATTTCCTCATGACCCCTGAGGAGTTGGTACCGCTTCACCTATGCAATCCACGCTGTCTGTGGGAGAGTGAGTGTTATATGATGAGGATGATGTCCCCAGACAATGGTTTTCATCATATGAATCCACAAATGGAATTTGCCCTGTGTGACAGCTAAGTAGCACCAATCAGTATTTCCACCCACAACATGTATTCAGCAACTGAGGAAACATAGACATCGTATGGAGGTGGAGTCAAGTGTGCAATGCCCAAGGTCACCTTGGCCTTCCAAGTCATAATATAGTGACTTGTATAACTTTCTATGCATGCAGTGGATGCTGTGAAATGATCAATGTGCCATCAGTTGGCATGTTGACATGCCTCCAGTATTCACCAATGCTAGCACATGCTTAATGTTTTAGAGGGACCAAGAAATAGTTATTTCCACATGTGTCCTCAGATCTCCCAAGGTCCCTAGCATGCAAGTACCTCAGTCTGTCTCTTAGTCTGCAAAACACACTGCAATCACCAACTCATTCTTTCACCAGGGCCTCTTTTACCCTTGGGCCTGTCAGCCAATATTCCTGGTATGGACAAAACTGCTTCCATAGAGATGCAAATGTCTAATAGTACCCCCTCTGTCTCATCTTCTGCTAAGCAAGCTGCTATAAGGTCCGCTCAGGTTTGCATTGGCTGATCTTCAGTGAACCAAATGGCCTTGTGTATTGGTCCTGTTCGGCCCAAGGCAAGTCATTTTCTCTCCTTTGGTTTTTGCAGGTCGGGTCTTAATGGGATGCTTCACTTCTACATCACCCAGCTGTGCTGAGGCATCTATTGCCTTGTGAATCACGTGATCCATAAAAGCACCATAAGGGCTACCACTGTGCCAAACACACCAGCCAGGCCACTATCCAAGATTAGATCTTTCGTGAGCATTGTGGGCTGTTCCTCATCAGGGCTGTGATACCAGGCAGCAACATCATCTGTTGCATGTCCACTTCATGCAGCATACTGACCAAGTCCAGGCAGGGTAGTCATTTGGTGACAAGTCACTGAGATTTGCCCAAATAAGACAGGCTGTTTCCATTATCCAATTAATCAAAGTCTAGTCCTCCAGTCTCTGAGTCAGTCTGTGCATATCCTGCAAAAACTCGACCCGCGGGGTGGGGTGTGTGTGACAGGCATGCTGCCTAATTGGGACATCTCTTATGGGCAGAAGTCCATGTAACAAGCCCCTTCATGCCATAACATGTAGGAACTGTCTCATCCACCCTTTTCGTCAATGGTTCTGCACACTCCCACAATTCCATAGCTGCATAGGTCATATATGTTGTATGGCAGGTAGATCTAGGTGGTCCCCCTGGTTCCCTCTAGATCCAAGAGCTCCTCCTATACCTGCAGCACTAAGGACATCATCCCAGCTATTGGGACTTCTGCTTTGTGAGGAAGCAGTGCTTGTTGTGCCCATCAGCATGACCTCTGCAGCAGTCAAGCATTGCCCCAGACTTTCCTCTGTTCCCTGCAATTGTTCTGCCTTCCAAACAAGGTCTTTTGCTTCCTGCTTCACATGGCAGAAGAGAGAGTGGGAAAAAAATAACAAGCCACCTGCCCCACTGACTCACAGAGTGGAGGAGGAATCTGTGTTTCCAGTGTTTCCAAAACCCTTAAGACACACCTGGGCTTCAGGCAGACCACAGCCTGGTCCTTGAACGTTTTCCAAACGGCCAAGAAGGTAGCACCTGACAATAGAAACGCGGTTTGGTCGTGCAACTCAGCAGCTTCTCAGTGTTCCCCCTTGCTGTCAGGTGCTGGCTACTGCAGATATTGTGGGAAGACTCATTTTGCATCCTGTAGACTATGCCAAGTGTCAGGGAAGGATGCTGGGGGGATATTTTTCAGGTGGGATACACTTATATTTTATGTACTGACACAGTCAATGATAGGTTGAGAAGAGAGTACCAATCTGAGTTCCCTCACTGAAAAAGCACTCCATTGGGAAAAATCTATAAATCCTCAAGACAGGTCTTGGATTTCCTTATCAGATAACTTTATGCTTCTTCACTTTTGGTGGCACA
Organism: Petromus typicus; assembly: GCA_004026965.1. Classification (NCBI taxonomy): domain Eukaryota; kingdom Metazoa; phylum Chordata; class Mammalia; order Rodentia; family Petromuridae; genus Petromus; species Petromus typicus. Next base: position 7,741 of record PVIR01036015.1, read on the forward strand.
GGGCCAGTCTTGTGTTTTGTCAATCTGTTCCTTCAAAACAAGTCATTGTAGTATGTTGGGGACTGTAGTACAAGGAGGTAGGGGACCTCATTAGGAGTCTTAGGGAAAAGGAGAAGACTGTGAAAATGTCAATTTCATTATGCTTTCCTTCCAGTGGGGAAACAAGCAGTACAATTATTCTTGCCAGCAGAGTGGAACTATGTTAGAGCTACATGACAGTACTGTTTGTTGGGAATATTATTCCCAATGGATGGCCTCATGCTTAATGAAACAGACTATTATCTTTCCTTCAGGCTCTCTTCCTTACTTTCATCACCAAGAGCTTAGCATGCTAACCCCTTCCCAACCACACTACCTGGGATTCCCCTGTTAGTACTGACAATGGTTCCTTGGAACTATGCCTGCTTCTGTAACCCCCTCATTTCCATGGAGCCCAATCAAATGCACATATTGTGAAGGGCTACCGTTTTACAGCTTTCCCTGCTGGTAAGGAAAGTCTGCAACTGTTTCTTTCCAAGGCACTGCTCTTTATTTCCTTTGTGGATAAGCTCTACACCATGCTTTTGTTTTTAACTTGAAGTGGAGATGTACAGTGGTCAGCACCTTCCCTGATAAATTCCTGAGTCTTCAAACAGTATAATCTCCTCACTTGTGTATCTGTTTAATTTTGGAGCTTTTCCAGAATAACCCTTAACACACTCAAGGTTTGCAAAGTACTTAAGTTGAACCTCCTTCATGCATTTGATGTTTTTCAGTTAGTTCTCAAATGTATAGGTCTGGTCTGAGAATTTCTTCGAGGCATCCTCTAGCTGAAGGATATTAAGGTGTCTCACCTTACCATTCTAAACTTGTTCTTGGGGCTCTAACAGTGAAAGCTAACGGTCAAGGATATGGAGGCTCAACAAGAAAATTTAAGTTTCCTAACTTAGGTAATTTTACAAAATAGATACGTGCTCATCCTCCTTTTATCTGAAATACTGGGATATGCACAATGTTCAATGAAACTTCCTATTTTGGGAAAGAGTAATGTCCTAAACATAGAAAGCAGTCTCCCAAACTAGAACATCCGATTATGTTCTATAATAAACTTAAGAATAATCTCAGTCAGGTTAACTTGTTGGGTTCTTTTCTCAGATCCATCAGAGGACTATAGCTTAGTGGATCATTCATACCTATATGGATCCTCATCCATCTTTGTATATTTTTCCTATAACTACTTAGTAAAATTTATATTCTTTCCTTCTGGCTTTAAGCTGTACTCCTTGAATATGTTATTGAAATTGGCTACCAAGAAGGCCAATAACTCGCAATCCATGAAAACTTGATGTAAATGAGTCCTAGCATTGTATGTTATATATTGTGAAATAGAAAATGCTCAATGTAAAATAAGGTGAAAGGGGACAATGTTGAGATTGTAACAAAAAAGTAAGGAAACAAATTTTATGTATATGGGGGGGTGGTAGGATGGGTAGGGCTATGGGAAAAAATGAGAATTAAGTTGTGTCTTATACTGGTACAGATCCCCATTGTGGAGTGCAATCATGATGTGTATATTTAATGTACCAATAAAGATAAAAAAATTAAAAAAAAACTCATCTCCTCTGGATTTGGCTGGACAGTGATTCCCTAAAGGAGATTTTTTTTTAAAAAAATCTATACCTCAGAAAGAAGTTAACTCTTAGTTTGGAATGAACAATGCATTCATCTTACATGCACAGTGTTGACCACTGTCAACACAGTAGTTGGTAGTTACAACACATGCATACCTTGGTTTAACTCCTTTCCTACAAGGTCCCCTGGAACTCCTAGGATGAGTGAAGCTGAGAGTTCTGTACCCTCTGCTTGTTCCAAGCCCTGTTCATCAGGAAGCAGTTATGGAAGATGGTTCTTTTGACAAATTGTAAAGATTTGAGGGAAGCCAAGTCCCTTAGGACAAGAACAACTATAGTTAGCATGGCAAGTATAGCCTGTCTATAAAGCACAGACTAAAGAGATCCTCCCCATAAGTCATGAAGGACTTGCTTCCCACCAAGAGATCCACCCCCTGAACGCTGACACAATGGTCATGGTGGAAAAATTAGCTTATGAATGAACCATTTCAAAGTGTTCAAAAGTAACCTTCAGCCAGAGAAAATTTTATTATCTATTTATCCATATGGGTAGCATTGCATGGATGCAATTTTGAATGAATTCAAAAGACATGTACTCTTAATACCATGAATGTGACTGTAGGAACCATCCAACACAGGCAGGAAAGCTCTCTGGGAGAGACTTGAACCCCTAAGCTGATGGAAAATGCACTTCTACTCACACTCCCTGGACTTATGCCAATTCCTGTTCTGTGGTTGGAGCTTGCTCTTTTCTGAGTAATACTTTTTTTTTTTTTTGATAAATTTTGTTTGCTTGCTCTTTTGTATCTGCATGACTTGTCTAATTCATTCTTATAGAGCCCCAGAACACAAGACCTAGGACCTGTCAACACCCAGATAATCAGCATCATAGTATCACATCCATGTTGTAGTGTTCATTAGTACTTCAGTATTTGGCCACTATACTCCTTGTTAACAATATACATTGTATGTGTTCATTCAGAATGATAGACATAGTCATGAATAATAGAGCTACCAACTTTTTATACAAAAGATTGATGCTGAGATATATAGAAATTCTGTTTAACTTTTGAGAAACGGTTCACTACATTCTAATTCATCTGTACCTCTTGACATATAAACCAGAAATGCATGAAGGTTTCAATTCTTCTAAGCACAAATAACATTTGTTACTTTTTAGTTTTTCATTATACTATTCTAGCAAGAAATAACTTCCCATTGATTTGCATCTCCCTGACTATTGATGAAATTAAATATACTTTCATGTAATTACTTGGTCTTTCTTTAATTTATTCAGGGAAATGAATATTCATATTTTTACTAATGATAAAATCAGGGACATTTATATTTTATTATTGAGTTATGCGAATTATTTATGTTGTCTACATATGTCCGTTGTATACAATTTTCAGATAGTTTGCCTCATTCTATCACATTTTTCACTTTTTTGGTATTTTTCAAATTATAAAAATCTTAAAGCTCATAAAATTTGTTTTCTTTATTTGTGCTTTTGTTGTTCCCTATATTTTTGGTGTCAGGTTTTTAAATGTTTCAATTAATGCAAGGATACAAAATTTACCTCTTTTCTTTTAATAGCATTATAGTTTCAACATTTATGATAACATTTGTTGCCTATTCATATTTCTGACTGTATATGTGGTGTAAGGAAGGGATGTGAAACCACTCATTTGTGCTTAAATATACAGTTGTCCTGGTCTCATATTTGAAAGATTATTTATTTCCCTAATGTCACTGATTGAAATGCATGCTGAAAATCCATTGACCATGAATATGAGAGATTTTGTGGTATTAATTCTGCTACACTGACACACATGTATTTCCAATATTATGTCACAATACTATGATTGCTACAGCTTAAAAATCAGAAATGCTGAATCATCTCTTTTTTGGGGGGTGAGGTGGGATTCTGGCCATTCCAGCTCTCTTGAATTTTCATAGTGTTAAAAACAGGTTCTTACTTTCTGCAAAAATCCAAGTGAGAATTTTAAAGGTATTATGTTGATTGATAATCAATTTTCGGATATAATTTTATTTTTCTAGGTGTAAACATGGATGGAAAAATAAATACTGTAATGCAGTATGGACAATTTATCTAGCAGTGTAACTTGACAGTACAATTGTCCTATGTATTTTGTACACTCTCTGCCTTATTATTACTACCAACAAATAAAGATAGCTTAAAATTATCTTTCCCTAAGCACAAGACTTTTATTTCTTTCTTTTTTTAAATTGAAATTTTATTGGTATATTATATATACACATCATGATTGCATTCCACAATCAGAATTTGTACCAGTATATGACACAACTTAATTCTCATTTTTTCCCATAGCCCTACCCACCCTACCACCCCCATCCCCTATATACATAAACTTTGTTTCCTTTCTTTTTTCTTATAATCTCATTATTTTTCCCCCTTCACCCCATTTCACTTTGAGTATTTTCTATTTCACAATATATAACATACATTCTAGAACTCATTTACATCTTTATATTCTCATACCAGAGAAAAGATATGATATTTATCTATAGGTGACCTATTTATTTCACTTAGGATATCCTCAAGGTATGTCCATTTAAGTGTCAATGATTCAAACTTATCATTTTTTATGGCAAAGTAATACTCCATTTTGTAGAAGAATCACAGCTTTTTTATCCAGTCTCCAGATGATGGATATTTGGGTTGTTTCCAAGACGTAGCAATCACAAATTGAGCTGCTATAAACATGGGTGCACATAAGTCACTGTCATGTGAATCTTTAATTCTTTTGTTTATATACATAACAGAGCGATGGCCGAGTCTAATGGGACCTCCAATCCTAGCTTTTTGAGAAATCTCCAAACTCATTTCCACAGGGGTTGTATAAGTCTTCATTCCCCCCAACAGTGGAAAAGTGTTCCTTCTTCTCTGCAGCCTCGCCAACACTTGTTGCTGGCTGATTCTGAGACAGCAGCCATTCATTGTAGAGTGAGATGAAATTTTAATGTTTTTCTTTGCATCTTGTAAATGACTAGTGATGCTGAACATTTCTTCATATGTTTCTTAGTTGCTTTTATTGCTTCCTATGAAAAGTGTCTGCTCATTGCAGATGCCCATTTTTTAACTGGGTCTTTAAATTTCGGTGGATTGTTTTTTTTAAGCCCTTTATATATTCTAGATATTAGCCCTTCCTCTGACAAACTGCTGTTAAAGATTCTTTCCCATATTGTTGGTTGCCTTACCGCTTTGCTGGTGGTTTCTTTTGCTGTGCAGAAACCTCTCAATAGGATGAGATGCCATTTATCGATTTCTTCTACCAGTCCTCATGCTATCGAGGATTTGTTCATGAAATCTTTCCCTAACCCAGTGTCTTCAAGAGTTTTATCAAACGTGCTTTTTAGCACATTTAGTGTGTCTGTTTTAATATTTAGGTCCCTAATCCACTTTGATTTAGTTTTACAAGTTAAACTGTCATTATTTGCTGATGACATGATACTCTATATAGAGGATGCTAAATACTCAACCAAGAGACTGCTAGACCTAATCGCCAAATTTAGTAGTGTAGCTGGATACAAGGTTAATGCTCAAAAATCATTAGCCTTTTTATACACAAGCAAGAGATTCACTGAGCAAGAAATTGGGGCATCAATCCCCTCCTCAGTAGAATCCAAAAAAAAAAAAAAAGAGATATCTAGGAATCAACCTAACAAAGGAGGTGAAAGACCTCTACTCTGAAAACTACAGCACTCTGAAAAAGGAGATAGATGAAGATACCACAAAATGGAAAGACATCCCTTATTCCTGGGTTGGAAGAATCAATATTGTTCAAATGGCTATACTCCCACCACTATTATACAGACTCAACGCAATCCCAATTGAACTCCCAATGGCCTATTTAATAGATCTAGAGAAAATAATTCAGAAATTCGTCTAAAACCACAAAAGACCTTGAATAATAGAAGCAATTCTAAGCAATAAGGACATGATGGGGGTATTACGATCCTCAACTTGAAACTGCACTACAAAGCCACTGTGATAAAAATCACATGGTACTGGCAAAGCAACAGATCCAAGGACCAGTGGAGTAGATCAGAAGATCCAGAAACAACTCCAGACACACTAAGCTATCTCATTTTTGACAAAGGAGCCAAATACCCTCAGTGGAGGAAGGATAGCCCATTTAACAAATGGTGCTGGAAAAACTGGACTTTAACCTGCCAAAGTCTAAAGCTAGACCTAGCTCTTTCACTGTGTACTAAAATAAAATCAAAGGGGAGTACAAGTTAATTACATTTAGAACAACATTCTCTGAGGGTGTTTGTAAGTCATCATTAAAATTTAACTTTGATTAAATAAATATTCTTCCTAGGGAAATACATTATCTTCACAGAGCACCAAAATATTCTGTGGCTATCTCAATACTTTTTCTATAGGAAAATAACAATACAGTCATGTCATTATGTTTAGAAGGATATTTGAACTATAATTATGATGTTAATTATAGAAAAATTCTAAAATTCTAACAACACGTTTATCATTGAAGTTTACTAGGAGCACAGAATATACAGCAGGGTAATAAATATATGTATTGATATTTCAATAAAGAATATAATGCAGTGAATTCTACCTTAATATTTCTACTTTGAAGCTACTTCCAGATGAACTCTTATATCCAAAAAGGTTGAGAACAAGTGAAGAAAAGTGACACTATACTGAAATACATATATATTTAGTACAATGTAATGAAGATTATTGCCAAAATATATTTTGTTTTGTCACAAACAGGAATTTTTTTTTGTTTGGATGCTAAATTCATTTGGGCAAAATTTTCTCTTCATTGTGAATACTTACATTTACTTGAAATTTAAATTGATTTTTAGAATTTTTTTTAACTCATAGTCATTTAACTGACTTACAGAGAAGTTGTGTTTTAAGAAATAGAAGTGCAAGTTATAGTCTTTCAAAATTTAGACATTTGATTACAGATTTGACAATATATGCTGTTGTCATGATGATTCTGATCATTCTCCAATGATCAGTTTGTCAATTACATATTTTATAAGCATGTTTTTTAGTTCTAAATCAAAGTAGAATATAATTTTAAACACAAAGACATTTTAGGCAAATTCTCCTATTTAATATATCTCTTAATGTGTGCTTTCAAATTTCACATGATAGAAGTCTTACAGCCTCAGTTAATGAATGTACAAAGCTCATAAAATGAAATGAAATATTGTTGTAAATTTGTTTTTGAATTCTCAGCAACTTTTCAATTGTAACAATGAATTTTTTCAGTAACGTGCTTTAGAGAAAATTTCAACAACAATTTTGATGACTTTTAGTATTCATCATTATATTTTTCCCAAACCAATAGCTGAGAAATATGTGGCTCATTTAATGGTTTGAAATTTTAGAGTTTACATTTTAGAGTTTTAGTTTTATTGTGATTCAAATTAATAAAAATAAATTTAATATATTCAATTCAGACTTTATCTTTATATCTAGAAACTGTGTGAAGTTCTGCTAATATTGTCATAGTTAAAGTATGCATGTTAATAAATTCAATTTAGTCATGTAACTCAAATATCAACAATAGACAAAGAAAGAATCAATATCATAGGATAAATGGTTAGTTTTTTTCACTTACTATTAACCCAATACCTACAATAGTTTTCTAGGAATAAGTTTAATGAAACAGTTATCAATAAAATAGTAATTTAGATCCTGCATGGATTGATGAACATGATAATGTTATTGGGACTAAAATCGTACTATAAACTCAACATTAAATGTGATTCCCTTGTAGCTAGATAACTTATCAATGAACTGGGCTGATACTATTCTGGACCTTCTATCATAATATGCTTTCAGAATAATTTTAGTTTTCATAGTTAAATATTGACTGCTTTATTTTTATGCAGTATGAAATATAATCCAAATAAGATACATAGATAGCATATATGATCTCTAACCAATACTACAGTTTTGACTTAGACTATACTCCATTTATGTGTGAAAGATAAAGTCTGAATTGAATATATTAAATTTCTCTAGAATGTTGCAACTGAGAGGTAGAAAAGCCTGTCTGAGGTGGGGACTAGTAGGAGGATACAAAACCTTAGGATAGTATATTTAAAGGAGATAGTGCAACTTTGGTCTGCCACTTTCTCTCTCATTTTTCACAACTTGGGCCTAAGAAGAGTGGCTTTTCTAAGGTCACAAGCTCCTCACAAAGAGGTGCTGCTTTGATAGGACCAAAGATAATGAGATCAATTCATCATGAGTTGAATCCTCCAAATCATCAACAAAAATGAATCTTTACACTAAGCTGACCGAAGCAGGCACAATTTCAACTATCTAAGATCACATTTTAACACATTGTTGAAGGACACACATCTCATACAATGAAATAAATTGTTCCTAATTGTACTGAAGTACTCTTCAGATATTGAAATGTGACACATGTGAAACAACTTCATGGTCTCTGGTATGAGAAAATGAAGATGTAAATGATTCCTAGCATTGTACGTTATATATTGTGAAATAGAAAATGCTCAATGTAAAATAAGGTGAAAGGGGACAATGTTGAGATTGTAACAAAAAAGTAAGGAAACAAATTTTATATATATGGGGGGGTGGTAGGGTGGGTGGGGCTATGGGAAAAAAATGAGAATTAAGTTGTGTCTTATACTGGTACAAATCCCCATTATGGAGTGTAATCATGATG
>PVIR01036016.1:0-16080 GCA_004026965.1 Petromus typicus
ATTTTTTAAAAAGTCAAAATTTGGGAACAACCCACATCTATCTAAAAACAGCAACTGCTAAAATGTCATAAAGATACTAAGAGTGATCCTATAAAATATTTAATATCATAAAACATGAAAACAGCAAAATAGAGCACAATATTGGCAGGGTGATTACAACTGTAAAAAATATATAAATGGGTAGAAGATAAAAAGACTAGAAGGTTATTTCTAAAGTGTGAATAGTAGTGAGATTGAATCCTTTTATTTTTCCTTTGGGTTTTTTCATGTTTTAAAAATTTCCTAACAATAAAAGTTCCTTAGCAGTTTAAAAAAATATCATATTTACTTAAAGTTTCCTGATTTATTACTGTCATTTTTCTGAAAATATGTAACTATCACACACTGTGGCATCTCCAGTGTGTTTTTCACATGCAGTAATTTAATCAAAACCAGACAGGATCTGTTTATGCAGACAGACCTTTCATCTTACATAACCCTGTGCCCTGGCATGGGCGCTGTGAGAGCACTGCTGGGCTTCCTGAGCTGTCAGCCCCTGACAGCTGGACTGTACAGACTGCTGCCCTTTCCTGAGAACTGGAAGCCAAGGCCTGGCTGCATCACTGTGGATTTCAGGCTCTTTCCTCTGCACACTTTTTTCCTTCCAGTTCATACATGATCCGGGAAGGTAGAGTGAGGGATAGTGGGAAATCAGGGAGAGGTAAGAAGGGTCCCTATCCCTATCACATGATTTCTTGACCTCTTCTCAAAATCTCAACTGCCATCATTTTGACATTCACCTTCTTGTTTCGTGGGTTCTGCATATATTTCTATTAAATCAGTTTGTTTCCTGAAAATATGTTTTAGGACTTCCTCCTTGGTTCCCATTATGATGACTTTCAATCTACTTATACATTCATTATGTACCAAATATGCTCTGTCATTTCCCTGAATTTTTACAGCAAATCCTGAGAGATAGATACTATTATCCCCATTTCACAGATCTGGAACTTGAGTAACTTGCCCCAAATCACAGGGGTAGGAAGTAGGAAGGGAAAAAGCCTCAAGTGTTGTTGGGATCTTTACAGCTTTAGCTTGTGTGCTTTGAAATTTTGTCCTGCAAACCATAAATTATAAATAGAACAATTATAAAGAGAACTCATAGCAAGTTTATAAGTATAGATTTTTGTAGATTTGTGGATTCATCTGGGTTCTCAATCACTTAACTTACAATTTCTATAAATTTAAAATGAAAATGATCAGAAATAATTTATTTTAATGAAATCTATCCATGCCAAAACTCCCATGTGATGGCTGTTTTCTGGGTCCATGATAATACAAGACCTTCTGTGAAAATAAGGTCATTGGATCTTTCTACTCGTCCAGGAACACCCTCCCATCTTTCCTGAAGGGTGTTCCTACCCATGCTTAGTGACTGAAATTCTCAAAGTTGCTTCTGCTCTGGGTACTCCTTGGTCTTAGAACAACTAGGAAACTCACTTCTGAACTCATTGAAGGATCGAGTCATCTTGACTTTAGGGAGAGTGGGATGATTATGCCAAGGATGTGACTCAGGATCTAAACCCAAATGGAAAAGTGCCTTTCGAAATCCATACTGCTCTCCTTAATTCTTGCCTGAATACTACTAGCTAAGAGGTCTCACACAGAAAACTGCTTCATACATTTTCCCCAGACTGATCAGGTCTGTCCATATGTGTAATGAGAGGGTACTGGATACCTAGTGTGGGCCTGTGTGCTTTGGTCTAAATCCTGGATGAGCAACTGAGCTCTGACTTTGGGCCAACTTATTTAACCTCTGTCACTTTCTTCATCTATAAACTGAGGCAATGATAGCACTACCTACGAGAACTGTCAGAAGATCCAATGAACTAAGAATTATAAAGCAGGGTCTAACACACTGAGAGTGTTAAGTGTCAGCCATCATCCTCATCATGAAACTGAAGCAGCGTTAAGACATTATAATCCTGATCATCTACCACCACCAAGGGACCTACTACGTGGCTACAGATCACCTCATTCATCTTCAGTCACGGTGGGACATAAAGAACATGAATCTTCTTCGACAGAAGAAGAAATTGTGATTAGAGGCTAACTAATCAGGAAGTAGTGGAACCAGGATGGCCAGGCTTCCTTTACTACAGTGTAAACCACATCACCTCACTCATAGCAAATTCTTAATCATCTCCTTTAGTGATAGTCAAGATTATGATTACCTGGACCCTTCAGGCTCCATCAACTTCTTGTTTATTCTTTAAGCCACTGACACAGAAGGAAGAAAATAACAGTAGCCAAAAAGTTATTTCAAAAAGACAAGCTGTGAGGTCAGTTTCTATGAATATACTTTTGTCAAAGAAATGATTATATAAAATATAAAAGGCCCTTTCACATTGAATAGTACTCAAGGCAACAGTCACCCTTTGGAAAAAGGTTTTAAAATGTCACAGCTGCACACAAAGCCACAGGCCCTCTTTTTCACAGTAGAGGGGAACTCGAAAGAAGATTCCGGGAAGCAGTTAGTTACTCTGCAGTGATGAGGAAACCTGCTTGGGCAATCCAATGATGTATTTACTGCAGTAATATCATGTCACCCAATGGTCCAGGAGCAAAATACTGCTCATGGCACTCTGGGAAGTTTCCATGCTATAATACCCAGCCAGGATTTTTATGGAATTTGGTAAACCTGAGGCAAACATTTCAGCACATAAGTTTCAAAGAAAATCTGTAGAATCTTTTGGGTGGTGCACAAATGCTCAGTAAGGCTTCCTTGATCCCTTTAACCCCTGACTGAAACATCAAAGAATTTAGCAGATGATTCCTTAATAGCTGAGAGCCATCTGAAGGGTGAAGTCCAGTAGAAAGCATCTGCCAGACTCTGTAGGGAAGGAAGCTATCCTGCAACCTCTATTACTCTGCGTCTTCTTTCTATAGACTTGAGGGAGAAATTTCCTTCAGACTTCAGCATCAGGGAGAACATTCTCTGAGCAACTGGCTTGCTTTTGTATGGTTAGACAGTTTAATGTAATTCTTGTCACTAACTGATATTGTGTTCCTTTTCCCTGTGGCTATAAGGAAGCTCAGCACTACACTGTACCCTGGTGGGTGACTTGGGCATACATCTCTGTGCCAATTCCTCTTCAGGAGTCATCTTGCCATTCACTCTGTATGTTATTTCTCCTTTCATGTAGTTTTTTTTACTTGTTAATGTATTTTTGTCTACTATGTATGTATTTCAAAGGTTTTTTTGCAGGTTGAGCAGCAGAGAACTGGCTGTGAGGGAAAAGATTGAATCTGAAGGCTGCACATGTCCATTCATCAAGTTGAAGAGGTGCTTTCATTGGAAAGAACTTTTTCTAGTCAGAAAAAGCTAAGTGTAAGTAAATAAGAGGGACAGCTGGGCTTGGGCAGAAACCCCTTGGTAGTATATTTATGGCCCGAGAGTGAGTAATATTGTTAGATGTTTCTCCAGGGGAAATTATTTAATCTCATCTGCAAAATGGGGGCAGCAGAGCTCTCAGAAGGAGGCTGTGAAGACTGAGAGAACTAGGACTCCCCTGGACCAAGTGCTTGGGCAGCACAGCTATTTTACTCTACTGCAGGTGAACTGGAAACCACTATGAGGAGGATCAGGTGGATCCCTCACCTATGAGTCATAACAGGCTAACACACTGGAAATAGGTGCGCCATGTAGGGAATGCTGGTGCTAAAGTGGATGCCCACATTGTATCATGTGTGTCCAAAGGAGTGCAGTGTGGGTGTGGCAGTGTGCACATCTCTTTAAACAAGCCTGCTTTTAAATGTGGGCACATTTAAGATTAGAGACTTGTTTAGCAGCCAGGATTCCTAATACAAAGTAGAAGAGGCCCAGGCTGTTGAGTCATGCAAGGGAGGCCTGGTCCAGACTGCTGGTCAAGATGTGGATTTTTCTTTTACAATCACCAGATGCTAACAAAACAGATATGATACAGTTTTACATTCTGCTGAAAGTCTTCTGGTGGCACTATTGACAATGGGCTGGAGAAGATCAGTGCCCATCTGAGGCAAACTGTGCCAACCCATGTCTGCTTGGGTGAATCCAGAGCTCCTCACTGAGCCAAAGACTTCACAGACAAGCTGACTCAGTCTACATCAAAGCTCAGACTCAACACTAGCTCTCCTAAAGTGTGTGCATGTAGTACCAGCTCCACCGCTTACCACTCCTCCTCTACCTGGGACTGCAGCATTTTCTGCTTGGTCTTGTTAATAAGCACTGCACTCTACACAAGTGATAACTGCTATAGCTTATACTCCTTCTGAGGCTCAGATTGGATAATCTGGAATTTAAATAATAAAAAAGGAACAAGCTGACAGGACAGTAAGGTCACACTTTAGCCTCTTTTGAGCCAGTACACAATGTGCGCTCAGTGAAACAGCTGAATATAATCAAATTAAATACAATTCCCATTACAAAAGAAGAAAGACCAGAGCCGTTCCAATAAACCAATTCTCTTGCTTAGTTAAACTGCAAAACCTTCAGGAAAGGTTTTGAAAGCACGACCCATCAGTTCTAATTTTTAAAACTTATCCTTTCAGTCAAGACTAGAAAAAGGCCCATTCCAACTTTTATCTTTACTACAAAGTGCTGTTATCTTGGCCTGATGTCAGGAGCTCTATCTCTCTTTCTGCTGACAAGCAGAGACGAGAAAGATAAGATTGGAAACGAATCTCACTTCTCTGAGTAAATAAATAATCAATACTCATCTAAATGTAAATGAGAAGGTAGCCCCCTCTGATAACAGCACTCTTATCAGAGAGCCAATTTTCTTCAGACATTTGGCCTCAACCAAATCACCATCATTCAGCCCCAGCCTAATGGCAAAAAATCGTAACTAAATTGAACCGATCACCAGAGATCAACTAAGTTCGGCCCTGGCCACTTCAGGTTCACATGTTTGGGAATGCAATTTTGCCCCCATTAACTTTCAATAGCAATGAAGAACAGACTGGTCAAGGGGCCAGTCTGCTAGAAACAAACCCCAGCCAGAGGCCGGGCAGAGGATAAGGAAGAGTAGGTTTAAGTGTTTAAACAATGCCACTAGCAGACTGCAAACAACCCCCAAACCTGTGAGGAAAGGCACTTCTGTCGGGTGTGCAGGGCGCACGCTTTCCTCCCAGGCTTGGCTGAAACTGAGAAGGCATTTAATTTGCCTGGTGATCATGATGATTAAAGTTTATTAAAACAAATGTAAATAAAGAAACAAGAGCTATGAAAAAGTGACTGTAGCTAAAAATAACCAAAGGTTCAAATAATCAATTTCCTCCAACTAATTTGTCTCAGACTTACATCTGACCCAGCAGTGCTGTACTGACCTGATTTTACTGAAAGAAGAAGCCGTCTACAAGACAAATCACTTTCAAACCACTGCACTGGGGTTTCCATTTCTTTGCTGCAAGACTCAATTCACTGCTGATGAGAGTATTGGGGAAATTATGACCATTATTGATAGGACAGCAAAACCACTTTTACACAGTAGTCTTCAAGTCGACTGAAAGCTTGCACTAGACCATTAATGAAGGTGTCAGCTAGAATCAGAAATTAAAGACAAAGGCTGAGAAAGGCCTAATTTTCAGAGCACATTAAAGACACCAGACACAAAGCTGTAGCAGCCATTCATCCTGTGAAGAGTAAGAGAGCCTAAACAAGGAGGCATGGAGGAGCCACTCTACTTGTGAGCAGGAGGAAATGCTGCTTTTTAGCTGCCCCAGTTCTAAGAGCAAAGGCTCTCCCTGTTCTCAGTGCCAAGTCTTTATTAGCCAAAGGAGGCTGTGTCTGGTGTGAGTCAGAATCACTCAGCTGTACAACTTCTACCCTCTGCATCGGCCCAGAAGGTGGAGGTGGAAGTGTGGTGGTGGTGAGAGTGTGAGTTTCAAGTCAGAAAAACTGGAATGAAGATTCCAGTGCTTTTATAAACTATGCAACATTCAGCAAGTTAGTGGATTAGCCCTTCATGGAATAATTAAAAAGAGTATATGTAACACAATGCCTAGCATATAACAGGCAGCCAGTAATGTCAACTGGTATGCTGCTGTAGAAATCTGATGAAATTATCAACTTGCCCTTTTTGAAAACAAGTTAAAATTATTACACTTCCAGACTATGCTAACAACAGCAACGGATACTGCAGACTATCCTGGCCCTTGACAAAAGCACTTTATACACATTGGTTTTCTGAATTCTCATAAAACTCTATGACTTAGGTGCTATTATATTCCCCCATTTCACCAGGGAGGAAAATAAATCCTGGGTGAACAAGCCACGTGCCCAGGGTGAGGCCAGGGTAAAATGCAGGTATGTCTAATTCTGCAGTTCATTCTCTTACCCACTCTCAGAGGCTACATTCTATGAAGAATAGTATCAGTTTTGATCTTTGGTTTTTTAAAAAATTGCAAGGCTGAGATGATTTATTGGTTCAGAAAGGGGTGGGACTAGGCTGTGGGGAGGGCAGAGTGGGGAGGTGGTCTTGAAGGGTCAAAGCTGAGAATCCACCAGCCTTCGAAACAGGCACTTACTGTGCACACCAGCTGCTGGCTGGGAGTTTGTTTAAAAGAGGGGACCTCTTTTTCTAAGTTAAATGATTTACAGAGTTACTGCCTCAATTCACAGTCTGAAAGTGTGATTTCTTTAGGGTTTAACTATACCCATTTCTAGTCTTGTTACAACTTTTTTATTGCGATAGAAAACATTTACTGGAAATATGTTACTGCTATTACCAGGTCATAAAATAAAAAGAAAAATAGTTTATGTATTGCCATCATTTCCAATCATCAATCAGAAAGTGCCAAGAGGAGGAAAGGAAAGGGCGTACAGCTGAGATTTCCTTCTTTGTGTAGAACAAAATGCAGGAACATCATAATTCTTCAGAACGAATTTCCTCCTGAATACCCAGCCACGGTATGGGTGCGGGAGGAGGAAGGAGCACACCTTTCGGCATGCCTTCCCCTTGGCAGCCTTGTCCAAATCCCCCACTGGAATCAAGAGCTTTTTCCTTCTATCTTTCTGGGGCCCTTACGTCTCCAGCATACTGAGCATGGAGAATTAGACACATTTTTGTTGACCTCTCTCTCCCCATCCATTATCAGGGCACTCGCTAAAGATGGGGTTGGGCCCTTTTTTTTCAATAGTTCAGTCTGGTCCTGAGCTCAGCCTTGAACTCACAACAATCCTCCTCCCTTTGCCTCCCAAATGCTGGGATTAAAATCTCAACTTTGTATTTCTAGATCCCCAGCAAGGTAACAGGCTCTGCTCATGCTCAGTAGTCTTTGTTCAACAGAATGGCTTCAGAGGGGGGCATTTAAAATCAAGCAGTTCAACAATCCATTTCCATAGGCTCATCCTGAGAAATATTAGCCCAAGTACAGGATGACATATGTGCAGAGATGGTCACTGCAGCACTGTTGTAATATTGAAAATTACATATAACCAAAACATTCACCAGTGGAAAACTTTTAAATAAATTACAGTATATCTGCATATTGGGATGTTATATTGTTGTTATAAAAATACACTAAGTTAATAGGACGTGGGGAGATTTCTACATTACTGAATTTAAAAAGGAGTTGAGGGCATAGCTCAGTGGTACAGCACTTGGCCAGCAGGCAGGAGGACTTGTGTTTAATCCCCAACACTGAAAAGTAGAAATATACACAGATGTACAAAGTATACTATGTATTAATAATGTAAACCCCAACTAAACACATGCATTCATGTATCTATGGAATACTCACACCCATACATTCCACAAATACACACATACCCAGTCTGGAAGGATGACTCAAATATCCTCAGAGTTGCTCTGCTGATTCAGTTACTGAGAAGGTATGCAACGAGATAATAAGAGAGGGTGGGCTTTGCTTTTTACTTTAAGGTTTGGGTTTTGACAGTAGACATATATGAGTATTATGTGTGACATTAAAAAAAGTCTAAGTTTAAAAATAAGGTTTGCCAATTTAGATAAATATATATTTCAGCCTGACTGGACAAAACCAGCAGCCTCTGGGACCTCTTATCACACTCAGTGGCTGCTGGACAGAGATACTCAAGGGGCTGGGTGGCCAGATACTAAAATGGACAAGTGCCTGTCCAAGGGCTCCTGAGGCTCAGAGCCAAGCCACGGGGCAGACCACAGAGGCGCCAGTGCTGCTTGCAGGTGCTGGGAAGCACACACGAAGATGACAGAACCAAGGGCCAGGTTTTTTGAGACAGGTTCTCGCTTTGTAGTTCAGGCTGGCCCTGAGCTCAGCCTCAAACTCACATCACAGCAATCCTCCTGCTTCTGCCTCCCAAGTGCTGGGATTACAGGCGTGAGCCACCACGCCCGGCACTGTGGTATGTGGTACTGATTGCTGCTGGGTGTGAGTCTCCATGCCCAGTATTGTATGTGGTTGCTGGGGAATCGAACCTGGGCCCTTGCGCTTTCAAGACAGGCGCCAGAACCACTGAGCTAACTCCTTGGCCCCTCCAGAGGTGTTTTTGCAGACAGCCTACTCAGGAGACTAAAGGTCAGACTTTCCAGCTATGGCTCCACCTTCCAGGCTGGACTATTAGGCCTGCCTTGTTCTCCTGTATTCTCCACAGCCCTGCAAAAAGCAAAGGGAGACCCCATACTGTCTCCATCTGCCTTACTGGGCCTGTTCTATGGCAGTTTCAATTTTGTCAGCCAGTCTGTGAGGTAAGAGGTCACATGTTAAGAGTCGCTTCCTATATTCGAGGGTGGGAAAAGGTCTGGATTTGATAAACACTAAGTGCTCTCTGTCCAGACAGTGCTCTACAAACTCCTGATCCACAACACTGGATACAATATATTGTAATCGATACCAGCCAGATCGCTTGGGCTACAGTGCCTAGTTCCACAACTTACCAGCTGTGCAACACTGAATAAGCTGCCTAACTTTTCTGTGCTTTGTTTTCCCATCTATAAAAGAGGAATAAAGGCACTTATCTCTTAGAGTTACTCAGCCTTGAACTCACAGCAATCCTCACAGAAAATCCATCATTCACTTCTGCAGTGAATGCAGATGAACAGTATTAGCAGAAGGATCTTGACCCACAATTTGTACCAAGAGTGCAGCCTCATCCATCTGACTGGGCAAGGGGCTTCACATCATGTGGCAATGCCAAAGCAGACTCTAAACCCTCTAAGCTTCTGCTCTCCCCAGTCCCTGGAGCCTGCACCAGTGCTCCCTCCATCTTATTTCTCCAGCCCATGTGTCCCTACCCATGGAGTCACAGTTTTGCTCCAGTGTCACCGCTCTGCGGTGACAAGTGTGAGCTGAGTGTGGAGAGCACACCTTGGTATCTCTGCCTCTCTAGCACAGCCTCAGAACACACAAGTGTTTTAGTAGTGTTCTGGAAAATCGCAGCCCACTTACTTGGTTACCATCCAACACAGACTCGAAGCTCCAGAATGTCCACCTGGCTTCAAATGTCCCTAGTGTTTAGAGAGTCTTAATAGGGCCCTAACTCTGACTGGCTTCCTGGGGAGGAGGCATGGAGCTATGTAGATCCGGGTGACATACCAGGAGAAGGAAAGACCGTCACCATCAGGCTGGTCACTCCTCACCAGGCCTGCCTTCCCTGCCACAGTACTTTATGAGGAACCCGCTCAACCTCTGAACAAGAATAGCAAGGCATAAGGAACTTAAAGACCTGGCGAGGGCTGGAAGCCACTGGCTAGGAGCCTCCCGCCCTCCACTGCAGGCAGAGTGAGTGTTAAGGGGCAATGTGTCAGCACCTTGAGGAACAACACCTTGTCACTGTTCAGCTGGTGGGAATGTACTTGTCTTGGAGAAAAGAGGCCTGATATTACTGGTAAAAAAGAAATCTTTTTTTCTCCTTCAAATCCAGATATTACTGGAAACCTTTAACACTGTCCCTAAGCATCCAATTTTTCAGTCCAATCTGTTTCTCTTAACTCGAGTCATTGTGACATTACCAAATTTTACATACAGTTATCTGTTGCTCTGCAAAGAAATACAGATGGTTTTTGTGGAAATAAACAGTCATTTATTTTAAACAATTGTAAAATAGTTTATGGAAACCAGTGGGGTAATGCATTCAAATAAATGCCAAAACTGGCTGATGGGGAGCCAGGGTGCTAAATCACACTGCTGAGGAATTCAGCTGTGGGGAACAGACAGTAAATTCAGAGTGACAGAATTTCCCGTGATGGCAAAGGTTTCTGACATCTAGTCCAGTACTCAAAAACCACAGCAGTTCAAACCCATTTTCCTTAACACAGCCTTGACAGCCAGTGAAATTAGCGAATTTAGTCACGAGCACCTAAGGATAAAAACCAAAGAAAACAAACAAAAAGGAGATTTCATTTGTCTGCAGCCTTCTCTGAGCTACATAAAAGCAGTGGCTCCAGCCAGAGTCAATGGAGGGCCACATGCTTCTAATCACCAGCTCTGTTATGATACACTGGAATCCGAAGCCTTTCCCTCAAATCTGCTAATGTCAGAGACTGGCGTGGGGAAAGCACATCCTTTCTGAACCTCTGTCTCCAGCTCTAGAAAGTGAGGATAATGGCTCTATGTGCTTGGAGCAAGCTGCTGTGGGGCTGGCTCCTTCAGACACTGGCAGTAGGTTATGAGCCTCTCAGGCTCTTATCGATGCTACAGGGAGGCACCACTGGCAATGAATGGTGTGCCCCTGGCTTTGTAGGCAGAGAGCGTCAAGCCCTTTTAAGCTTTTAATATTATAGGAAAATCAACTATAATGGCTTTTTATTTTGGTACCAGGATTTGAACTCGGGACCTAGTGCTTTCCAAGAAGGCACAGTGCTACTCAGCTAAATGCCTGGCCCAACTATAACTTTTTATCTTTCCTTCTCAAATTAGCTTTTTTCTTTTTTCTTTTTGGAGACAGGGTCTCACATTGTAGTTCAGGCTGGCCCTGAACTCACTATATAGCCCAGGAAAGCCTTGAACTCACAGCAATCCTCTTGCCTCTGCCTTCCGAGTGCTTCAAATCAATTTTTTTCCCCCTTCCAATGATGTTTCCAGTTATAATACCCAATTCTTTTTTTTTTTTTTTCTTTTTGAGACACGGTCTCACTTTGTAGTTCAGGCTGGCCCTGAGCTCAGCCTCAAACTCACAGAAATCCTCTTGCCTCTGTCTCCTGAGTGCTGGGATTACAGGGGTGAGCCACCACACCCAGCACTGTGGTATGTGGTACTGATTGCTGGTGAGTGTGAATCTCCACACCCAGTATTGTTGTATGTGGTTACTGGGGATCAAACCCTAGCCCTTACCCTTGCAAGACAGGCGCGGGAACCACTGAGCTAAATCCCTGGCCCCAACACCCAATTCTTTTTTTTTTTTTTGAGACAGGCTCACTTTTTGGTTCAGGCTGGCCCTGAGCTCAGCCTCAAACTCACATCACAGCAATCCTCCTGCCTCTGCCTCCTGAGTGCTGGGATTACAGGTGGGAGCCACCAGCTAATATTAGAGATATTAGCCCGGCACTGTGTGTGGTACTGGTTGCTGCTGGGCGTGAGTCTCCACACCCAGTATAGTATGTAGTTACCGGGGATCGAACCCGGGTCCTTGCGCTTGCAAGACAGGTGCTGGAACCACTGAGCTAACTCCCCAGCCCCCAACACCCATTTCTTATAAGGAGTTAATTTAGTTGTTCTCCAAATATTTAACACCTTCTTTCCATGTGTCAGGCCCTAAGCGAGGTGCCACACATGCAAAAGTGATTGAGATTCTGATTCTGTCCTCTATAGGCTGCAGTGCACACGGCAGTCACAAGATTGGAACATTTCTTCCTCAGCCTCCTCTTTGTCTTGACATTAAATCAGCTCCCAAGTTCTGCAGCCTCTACTGCCCCAATCAGTCTGCCTGCACTGCTTATCATCCAGCCACAGCAATGGTCTCCCAACTGCCTCCTGGCCACCAGACCTCCATCCTTCAACTTGTTTTCAGAGGGCACTCTGCAGAGTCAAACTCTGAGGGTTATGTCTTCCACGTGCAAAACCTTTTTCAACTTCCCCTACTTACCAATGGTGCTACTCTCAAGGTCTTTGACCCACCCCAATTTCTTGTCTGTGCATTCCCAGCCTGGCCATGTCCTGTAGGTTCCAGCCTGAGAAGTTTCCTCCCCATTCTGTGCAGACACTGTATGGTTTCCCGGTTTGACATCGTGGCTGAGTCCTTTCCTTGTCTCGCTTTGCCAAAGTCATACTCCTGCTTTATGGCTACCTCCCAAATTTTATCCAACCCAACCCTTTGTGTTCCACAATATCAGGCCCTACCAGATTCCTTCTGTTTTTGGAGGGTTGCTTCACCTAAGTTCTAGGGATCAGACTCAGGACCTTGCACTTGCCCAGGCAGGTGTGGCACTACTATGTTAAATCTGAGGCCCTGCCCTCCTTCCTTTTTAAAAGCCTGGATTGGCCTCACTCATGCTGCTGTTCTTGCCTTTAGCTCAATCCTACCCAGAAGCCTGCCCTCAGCCCCGAGATCCTGCTGGGCTCTCAGTTCATTTCTCCTGAGAATCCTGCTCTACCCTGGATGTTACCTAGCTGCTTGGCTTTCCTTGTGCCTAAGTTATACATTTAATTTATCTGGATTCTACTATACTTGCTTGTTAAAAATGAAGGAAAATAAAGGGAGAGATCTGACCAAAAGGATAATTTAAACAGTTTGGAGAATTTCAGTTGCCATGATTCTCAATGACCCAAGGTGTCCCAAGAGTATGACTGTGGGGTAGAAATCTTACTCCTTTCTGCAACTATGGTACCTGATAAATGTCTGATGAATGACTGAATTAATTGGGCTGATGGTAGAATCTCAGTTTTCCAGCCATTTTACAGTGTGCGCATCTTTCTTGGCCAAGTTTGGATTTAGCATTTAAAGTTACGTATTTTTAGGTTTCTTCTGTTCTAATGCTAGAGAAAAATACACAGTATGTTAGGGATCTTGGGATTTTTTTCCTAGAGGTAATTTTGATAATAGGATTTCTGTTTACTTGTTGTCTTGCAGACCAACCCTATATGGGCTGCAGCTCTCTGCATCGCTTTCCCTGGATGCTGAACATCATCTACTTCCCGGCTCCTTGTTTTCAGGACCTCAGTCCTTAGGTCACCTGCTGCAGACTGCTCATCTTCACTGTTCCTTGCTGTGGGGACCACAGCCTTCAACACTGGCTCCAATGGGTCTCCTTTCTGCCTGACCATCTTCCAATATCCATGGTACCAACTGGCTTTGTTTCAAATTGGAACACAGCTACAGTAAGCACTTTTCCTACTGCTAGTACATGTCCAGCTATTTGTGCTCTTGCTTTAATACTGTTCACTAGATTGGTACAACCTTAACGCCAGGGTTCAAATCTTAGTTCCACCAGTTTTAAGACATGGGAAAGTACTTAAGTGCTGTAAGCACTATTTCATCATCTCTAAGTGGGGGATGGTGATAGTGCCTAATTCAGGCTGTTACTGAATTGATTAAATGAGGTAATAACACATGGCAAGTACTTAGCCTGGCATGTAAGTGCTCAATAAACAGCAACTATTTATCATATATTAATAGAATTCTGCACATTTTGCTATATGCAACTTTCAAGCTATCAAATAATAAGCTGAATTATACATAGTGTTTTATTTTAGGCCAGTTGTGACTTACAACTCAGATGTTAAGATATGCCTCTCTGTGCTGCATACAACCCAAAAGGAAGGAGCAATGGAAAAACTTCTGAAGAGGAGTCGTGGCTGGCAGCCATTTTCCTTCCTGGGAGTTTTCCTTCTTGTAAGATCTATTATCTGGAGCTGGGCTGCCCCGCTGGCTTTCCATTTGCCTTGCTAATAACAGTAAATCCAGCAGCTTCCACTGCAGTTCCTGTCTCCTTCAGCTGACTCCCAGGCCAATCAGCATTTCCTCTCTGCTAATATCAGATAAGTTTCTCTGGGAAATCTTGCTGAAATGGAAATTTATGAGGAAAGTCTCTCTTGCTACAATCCTTCTGCAGATCCTGCCTCACAAGTAGCATGTTGGGGAAGATCACCAGATCGTGCCTCAGTGTCATTCCTGGGTTCCCACAGAGACGATGCTGGTCTGATAAAGGGCCTCCAACCCTTGGAAAAGCTCAAGTGAGCAGCTGGGCAGACAGATGCCTGTGTTCTGGACTGTACCTGAAGTGGAGTAAATCTGACTGGGTTCCTTACCAGTTAGAGTCTTTGTGAAACTAAGACTCAAAGCAGTTGTGGTCATTAAATAAAAAATCAGAGTGTTATACTACTAAACTCACTAAACTATGAGTTTGACTGCATCTCATACTGGTAACTGAAAGGAGGAGGCAGGATTAACATTTATCAGATAATAGGGCAGCAGTGAAGGCTTACTGGGAGCTCGGTGCTTTGCATGGGTCTCAACAGTGCTATAAAGAAGATACAATTACTACTTTCCCTTCTATTGAGGAAAACAAAACTTAAACAGTTTAAGACAGCAGGCACTGAGGAGAAATGACCTAAGCAAGGCCACTCAATGGGCAGTCAGCAATGTGGACTGGACACCAGCAGAGGAAGCATCACCTGACCCATAGCAACCACACTGATGTAAATCCTCAAGTGCTGCAGGGGAGAAGGGACCGACTTGGACTTTTGGGACAAGGGAGTGGCACTCCAGAGGTTCATTAGCCAGATGGAGGAGAAGCGTGGCCGGCTGTGAGGCTCGGGCTCACTGGCAGAGGGGACAGTGGTGCGGCAGCCAGATCTTATGTTCTTGGCACAGAAGGGGTTTGCACTTTAAGTATGTTCGACCCTTTGGGATGGCTACATTCTAGCTTGACGGGCTTTTCTATGACCTCTTCTCTACCTCTCCACAGAAGTTAGATGATATACTTAACCAGATTAGTAGATCCCAGTAAACTAATTTTTGTCCCAATTAAAGAGAAAAAAGAATGTCAAAATGTACATGTGACAGCTGTATGGGGTTCTAATGTTATGGAAAAGCAGCTGTTTTCATTTATATTAGAGATATTAGTCATTCTTAGAATGGGAAAGAGTATTTGGCTAATAGCTTGTGCTTTAAACTATGGAAAATACAGGTCACAGAAACAGTTTTGGCAAAATCACAAAGTGATGGTTACACTCATAACATTTTGGTCTTAAAAAGTTTGGAAATGTTTACAATGGGAAGCAACTATTTAATAATGATGTTCTCACAGAAATCTGACAACTAATCTTGTGAAATGGATGGTAGATTTTAGGAGAAAGGAAATTTCCAAATAAAGTCCACATAAGGAAAGAAAGAAACCTTTCTAAGCTGTTTTCTTTTTGCACATTAAAATAATTATTTTTACCTTCATCAAAGTAACACAGTTTGAAGAGCAAATAATGGTCTTAAATACATCTGTAAATATGACAAAAAATAGTAATTCCTTTCCTGTGTCCTAGTTGAATTGTTCTTTATAGTTTAAGTTGGATTTTTTTGTTTTGTTTTGCTTTTGCTGCTTTTTTTCTGGTACACATCTTCATACCTGCACTTCTATTAAAATATTATTGTCACTGTGACAGAATATTAACACTCCTGACAGTAGACGAGAATGCAGCCTGGGTGCACTCTCTGCCCCCTCTCGTGTTCTCCATCTGGAAAGTGAGTGTGCCTTACTTTTCTTCTTCTCTGACAGTGTGTGCAGAATCTTCCTCCTGCTGGGCACCCTGACTTGCTCCCACTGCCCCACATCTGTGTCTGCTATACTCCTCCGTTCCCCAAAGACTCCTTAGAGAGCCTATCCTGCAATGATAACATATTTATGATTTCATTCAATAGTTTAATTCTTGGAAAAAGTCTGATCTCTGACAACTGAAGTGCAATGAATCCTTTCCAAAACAGAAAGTGCTGTCTGTGCCTGGCAGAGAGTGAAGAAGGAGGACAGAATTTCAGTGTTTTTTTTTTAGTTTGATTTACAAAATGTGTTAGGTAACAACTCTGTCCAGCAGTGGTATTTGTAAACCAGAGTCTCTGCCTCTCCAGAGGAACTCTTATAATGAATTAAGCTCAATACTTCTCTCTCAAAGGAAAAGAAAAGTGCTCATACTTTT
>PVIR01036017.1:0-16086 GCA_004026965.1 Petromus typicus
GAACCACTGAGCTAAATCCTCAGCACTGTTTGTTTTTTGAGATGAAATTTTGCTTTATAGTACAGGCTGGCCTCAAACTCATACCAGTTTTGCCTCAGCCACCCAAGTGCTGAGATTACAGACATGTGCCACCATGCCCAATTGGTCTCTTTCTTTTTGGAGAAGTTTACTCAAATATCAGTTGATTCTTGAATACAGTGGACCCTTGACTTAGGAACTCAATTTGTTCCTGAGGGCTGGTTGTAATTCAAGTTTAGTTAGTGAAAGCTAAGACTCTGCACGGCTTTCAGAGTCTCTCCTATGTATAGGAGATCTCAGTGTCCTTAGAGAGACATTGCTCCAGGATTTCTCAATTAACCTCACCCAGAAAAGGATGTTGGAATGCTCCTTCCAGTACTCTTTAAGGGCTAAATCTGTATGTGAGACCATCCTGCAGCACAGGTAGCCAGCATTTGGGTTGTAACTCAAGACTTTGTAAGTTAAATTCTAGTCATAATGCAAGTTGTATGTCAGGCCAGTTGTGACTAGAAGATCTTGCACTTGTGAGGCAGGCACCGGAACCACTGAGCTAAATCCCCAGCTCTGGAAGGCTTTTAATCATAGGTATATGTGTAGAGAGCCATCTGTTGGGTGATTCGTACCTCTCAGGCCATGAAGATTTTTTTTTTTTTGAGACAAGGTCTTGCTTTGTAGTTCAGGCTGGCCCTGAGCTCACTTATGTAGCCCAGGCAGGACTGGAACAGCAGTCCTTTTGCCTCTGCCTCCTGAGTACTGGGAATACAGGCATGAGCCACCACACCTAGTATTGTGGTGTGTGGTACTGATTGATGGTGGCTGTGAGTCACCATGCCCAGCATTGTTGTACGTTGTAACCAGTCAAACTCAGAACCGTGTGCTTGTAAGGCAGGCGCTAGAACCACTGAACTAAATTCTCAGCCTCCATGAAGATTTTTTAAAATTTATTTTTCTAATGATAATTTTTATACTTAGTCTTAGCCAAAAGGATGAGAAGCTATCCAATTTTAATTTTTATTGTAGATGATTGCATTCATCTTGAGTTGGTATGTGTACATAGTATGTCTTAATTCTTTTTGTGCCTTTGCTCTTTCCTCCCTCCAAGGTTGGTTTTTTTTGACCTGGTTTTCTTCAAAGAGCTAATCATTTTGTACCTATCCCCCTTGCTGCAGATTGAACCCAGGGGCATTCTTACCCCTGAGCTGCTGCATCTCCAGCACCCCTTCTCTTTTGTTTTTTTTTTTTAGGTTTTTTGAGACAGGGTCTCGCTTTTGTGGTTCAGGCTGGCCCTGAGCTCAGCCTCCAACTCACGTTACAGCAATCCTCCTTCCCCTGCCTCCCGCACTGTGGTATGTGGTACTGGTTGCTGCTGGGGTGAGTCTCCACGCCCAGTATTGTTATGTGGTTACCGGGGTCGAACCCGGGCCCTTGTGCTTGCAAGACAGGCGGAACCACTGAGCTAACTCCCCGGCCCACCCCTTCTCCTTTTTAAAGTTAGACACTCACTAAATTGAGTAGGCCAGACTTGAACTCATGGTCCTCCAGCCTCAGCCTCTGAAGTTACAGGGATGTGTTGGTTGTTGTCTATGTGAGGTTTTTCCTGGCCGGAGAGGGTGAGGCACAGAGTCAAGCACAGACCCTGGGGAATGTTTCTGGAACTTCCGATTTATTCAGGTTTAAGTGTCACATGTATAGCAAAAGGTTACAGGGCGGGGTGAAGGCTAGGAGGAAGGGAGGGTCTATAGGTTTGACCTAGGGTTTTGCCCAATAAGAGAACTTTGTGAGTACGTGGTCTTTATGGCATTAGCTATGGAGGAAGGTGAGGCCATGGGTGAGAAACAAGAGGGGCGGGGCTATCAAGATGGCTGCTGACAAGATTCAACGTGTGGGACCGAGTGTGCTCAAGCCCCTAAGGGTCTCCGAATCTGCAGGGAGACGGAGTCTCAACCTTCAGGCTCAAGAGACAGACACACGGTTCACCTGCCCTAGACAGACTTGAAGCTCTCCCCTAGGGATGTGCCACCACACCTGACTATATGTGCTTCTTATAGACAGAAAAGTTTATTGCCAAAATACTTTTGACTTTGGAACTATTATGTCAGCCTGTGGGGGTATTGGAGGGGAGCGGTTCTTGTTTTTGTTTTTTTGGGTTTTTTTTTAGGTTTTTTTGAGACAAGGTCTCGCTTTGTGGTTCAGCCTGGCCCTGAGCTCAGCCTCAAACTCATCTCAGCAATCCTCCTGCTTCTTCCTCCCGAGTGTTGGGATTACAGGCGTGAGCCACCACACCTGGCACTGTGGTATGTGGTACTGGTTGCTGCTGGGCGTGAGTCTCCACACCAAGTATAGGTATGTGATTACCGGGATCGAACTGGTCCTTGCACTTGCAAGACAGGTGCCAGAACCGCTGAGCTAAATCCCCAGCCCGGTTCTTGTTTTTTTAAAAAGCAACCTTTTTTATTTAATTGTGCTGGTAATCAAATACAGCACCTTGTTCATGCTAGCCTCTCTGGCTAAGAATGATTTTAATCAGGCTATCTTATTAGAGAAACTTTTTTTTATTTTAGATAGGGTCTCGCTTTATAGTTCGGGCTTGCCCTGAGCTCCCTATGTAGGCCAGGCGAGCCTCAAACTCACAGCTATCCTCCTGCCTCTGCCCCTTTGACTCCTGGGATTACAGGTGTGAGCCACCACGCCCCAGCACTGTGGTATGTGGTTCTGATTGCTGGTGGGCGTGAGTCTCCATACCTACTCTTATTGTTGTATGTGGTTACTGGGGATGAATCCTGGCCCTTGTCCTTGGAAGGCAGGTGCTGGAACCACTGAGCTAAATCCCCATCCCTCTTTCTTTCTTTTTCAATACTGGGGATTTAACCCAGGGCCTTGACACTGATCTGCATCCCTAGTCCCATTGTTTGGTTGTTTACTTTTGAGTAAAGTAGCTAAATTACCCCAGCTGGGCTTGAATTTGGTCATCATTTTGTTTTAGGCTCCCAGAGTGCTGGGATTAGTAGAGGTGTGCCACCAAACCTATCCATAATGTGTAGATCTATTTATGTGATATGTTTCATCCCTCTTACTAATAATATTTTTTACAAATACTATTTCCCAGTGATAGCTCATGAAGTCCTGGGCTTTGATCCTCCGACGAATTCAGATGACAGTTCTGTAGATCCTGTTGCTGAGTTGGTTGACAGTCAAGGGAGCCCGCACCACTCTGCTCCTACCGAAGTGGCTGGAAACCAGAGGATGCCGCTCCCACGTCAGGCTGCCCCTCCTGAGGCGGTCAGCAGCCAAGGGGGACCACTCTTGCTCCAGCCTGCTCATGTTCAAGGGGTCCGCAGCCAGAGGGGACCACCTCTTCACCATCCTGTTCCAGCTCAAGGGGCCAGCAGCCAAGAAGGACCCTCTCAGGGGGCCAACAGCCAAGAAGAACCGCCCCTTCTCCAGTCTCCTGGTCCTCCTCCTCCTCAAGTGGCCAGCAGCCAAGGGGAGTCCCCTGTGCCTCCACCCGCTCCACAGGAGCTGGTTGATGAGACCGAGGAAGTAGAACTCTTAGAGGAGAATGTGGAGAACATCAATCCAGGAAGTTCCGGGGAGCCCCAGCAGGAGTCTGGTGTCGACCAGGCTGTCCAGTCGCCTTCACTAGAGTCCATGAACAACTTCATCAGTGGACTGCAGAGACTTCACGGCATGCTGGAATTCCTGCGGCCACCTCCACCTTCCGACCACAGTCTCGGGCCTCTGAGAGCAAGAAGGAGGGGGCGCACGTCACGTAGGGCAGGAGCTGGAGCGTCCCAGAGGACAGACAGTGCCAGGTAGATACATGTACAAATTCTGTGGTGCATTGTAAAAACTGTGAAACTGGTTATACCCCCAGGGCTGCCAAGGATAAGTTTTTAGAGATAGGATTTTGCTTGAATTTAGGTTCCTGCCTCAGCCTTTTTGCCTTGTACCTTTTTGCCTGGCTCAAAGATAACCTGAGTCCCCTTTCCTTATAAAACATATAACAGTACTTCCCTGGTTTACTTCACTGATACGCTTTGGAAGCTGGAAGCAGTTTTATAGTAAGTTTGATGGCGAGTTTCTATAGAGGATGGCTTTGTCCACGTTCTTTTGGCTTAGTGTCACACACATAAAGGTACTTTTATCAGAAAATTCCTTGATATATGTAGAATCTGTGTTCAGGATGTAGATTATAGAATTTAGGTATTGAAAGATGTCAGTCAAGCTATGTGGCTGATACCCATGTTGGTTTCCACAAAGTAAGTAAACCTAAAAGAACAGGAGCTGTGCAGTTCAGTGGAAAGAACATGGTTTGTGGAACAAGATCGTTGTAATAAAACATCTTAGTTCACACAGAAATACGAACTTTGCTAGGACAGTTTGCTTATAACTTCTGAATATCCTCAGATAAAAATCTGTCTTGTATTTCTCATCACTGAGGCAAAATACTCGACACCTAAAGTTAAAGGAGGAGAGGTTTATTTAGCTCACTTAGGCAAGTCTAAGGAAGGGTAAAATGGCAAAGAGGCTTGATAGAGGAGAAACAGGTCTTGGCCTCGTAGACCGGAAGTACCAAATGGCAGAAGCTTCAGCAGCAACCGAACCTACCTTTGTATTCCCTGCAGGCCACCTACCTATGAATGGTGCCACCCACCCATACCCAGGGTGGGACACCCTTAATCTCAGCTTCACAGCCTTACCCAGTGTCACTTACACTAGGTCCATCCTTTTTAAAAAACCCCACTTAAGACACTATGACACTTTGGGAAGACATCTAGATATAAGCCATAATACTGCACCCCTGGCTCCCTAAATACTTGCACATCCTTTATGTAGAAGGTACTTAGTCCGTCTCTCTAAGTTGCCAAAGTCCTAGCATTTCAACACTGTGAAAAGTTCAAGTCTAAAGTCTCCTCTGGCCAGGCATAGTGGCCCACATCTGTAATCCCAGCACCAGGGAAGGTGAGGCAAAAGGATTGTTGTAAGTTCGAGGCTAGCCTAAACTATATAGCAAGACTATGTCTCAAAAAGCAGAATAAAATTGAAATCTGTTAAGATTTAAGTCTCTTAGATTTAAGGCACATTTTTAGCTGTGAATGCCTGTACAAATGAAAGTTAAACACGTCCATCATACAGTGGCACAGGATAGACATTATTATTCCAAAAGTCCCAAAGACGATAGAAAATAATGAGAACAAAGCAAGACCAAAATCCAGCAGGATAAACCTTCAATTCGTTAGTTCCATGTCCAGCATCTAGTGCATTTTGTGGCAAGTTGTAAATTCCAGAAGGCTCGAGTCTGTCCATTGCTGTAGCCCTTCTGGTAGCCCCCATGGCTTTTCTTTTTGGCCAACTTACTCACTTCTTGCAGCTTTCCTTAGATAATCCTCACTGCTGGCTTCTCCATCTTGGGGTCTCCACCACACCTTTGGCTTCACACAGCTTCACACACTGCCCTCTTGGGCACACTGTCTGGCCTCCCAGGCCTCCTGAAATCTAAAGTGAAGCCTTTCTGGCCCCACAACTCCTGCATTCTACGTGCACCGAAAATCAGCACAGTGTGGTTGGTCCCAGTGTCTGCCACCGCTAGAGCAGTCTCCGGGCTTCCTTCTCTCTTGGTCGTAGGTGTCAAGTGCCTGGGTTGCTGTGATCACTAGGAGCCCTTTACCTTTGCAGTTTTGAGTCTGTAAAAGCTTGGTACCTGCTGGTTCTTGTGGTGTCCTCAGACCGTCTGTTCTATTGTCCTGTTCCTTCTCGACAGCCAGGTTCTCCACTTCTCCATCTTTGTAGTCAACAGCTTTACCAGAGTTTCATTTCTAGCTGAACTCACAACATTCAAAATCATCATGCTGTTCTTTACTCTTAATTCTCCATATAAATCTGGCCAAAATCCCCCCAACAATAACCATGCCACTGCCTCAACATTAGACTTCTTTGAGATTTTTGTCTTCAAGGTTAGTGTACCACCTGTAGTCTCAGTCTCAAGCAAAATCTCTGGACATGAGCAAAATGCAAA
Source organism: Petromus typicus (assembly GCA_004026965.1). Classification (NCBI taxonomy): domain Eukaryota; kingdom Metazoa; phylum Chordata; class Mammalia; order Rodentia; family Petromuridae; genus Petromus; species Petromus typicus. The sequence continues at coordinate 6,035 of PVIR01036017.1, forward strand.
CAAATTTTCTTCCAAAGCACATCACACATAGTGTGGAGTCTTAACAACTAATGCAGTCCTTCCCAGCAGAAAGCTCCTCGTATCTTGAGACAAAATATCCTATATCCACAAGGGAGGAAAGTTTTACTGTACCTCATAGATTGTAGAGGTTTGTGTTTATAGTCAGCTAGCTCCATGGCAGAGGCCCATCACAGAAGAGAGACCATCCATGGTAGGGCAGGCAGGAAGCAACAAGGCTGTAACCGCAAGCAAGCCTGCCTGCCATTATATTTCAGCCAGGATACCTGCTCTTTGACACTCTTAATCCCAACATCACACCTTAGATCCAGCCTCTTCCAAGAAATCCCACGTATGATCACATGAGGCTCTGGAGAGGAATTGATGTGCAAGCCATAACAACATCTCAGTATGGTGTTTGTCATCTACTCACTGACACTCTGTCCCTGGGCCAGGCAGCTGTCAAGAAACAGGACCAAGCAGAACGGTTTTCTTTTAGAATGAGACAGAAACCAAAATTGGAGAGAGTGAGTGAGCTCTCCTCCCTAACAAGACTCTTGGCCAGTCACAGACTTCTCTCCTTTTCCTCTAAGTTACTTGATTCTGGTGCCAACCTTCAGCCAGTAATTAAATATTTACAACCTTCTATTGTGTGACTTTGAGCTTTGCCCTGGAAGTATATTGAAGAACCTGACAAATCAGAGTACCTGTTGTCAGGCCCTGGGGAGTCTTAGACTTATGTGAAGATAAGAGCAAAGTGCAGTCATTTAATTCAGGGATGCTAAGTGCAGAGGAGGAAGATTCTTTGGGTTCTGGGAAACCTTAGCTTTGTCGTTTGTTCTTGGTTCCCTTTCTGTGTCCCTACCTGGCCTTGGAAATGCTAATTTTGCCGTGTAAAAGCAGAATTAAAGAACTACTTTTCTTTTCATTAGCAACCTAAACAGCCTATTTGGCCTAGTCTATCTTCTGTATGTATTTAATTTGATAATGTGAGTCACCATGTCTGGCATGAAATGCTATTCTTTTGCATTGGTTCTTGTAGCTATGACTGACCAAAAACAAGTTGATAAACTCATTTAACATCTTTGTGAAAAGAACCTCAGTGAGGAGGCAGAGGTGGGAGGATCATTAATTTAAGGTCAACTTGGGTTGCAGAACCAGTTGAAGGCTAGCCTGGACGGCAACCTGAAACTTTGTCTCAAAAAAGGAAGAAAAAAGAAAAGATGAAGGATAGCAAAAGTGGCAGGGAAAGGATCATAGAAAATTGGCTCCTTAAAAACAGTGGAACTTGGCTGAGGATTTAGCTCAGTGGTTCCCCGGTGCCTGCCTTGCAAATTCAAGGTTTAGGGTTGATCCAATCCCCAGTAACCAGGTACAGCAATGCTGAGCTTGGTGGCTCACAGCCACCAGCAATCAGCATTACATACAACAATGCATGGCGAGTCATGCCTGTAGCCTGTAATCCCAGCACTTGGAGGCAGAGGCAGGAGGATTGCTGTGATGTGAGTTTGAGGTTGAGGTCAGGGCCAGTCTGAACTACAAAGCGAGACCCTGTCTGCAAAACAAAACAAAACACAAACAGTGGAACTAAAGTCTTGTTTTAGATAAGAGTGAGCTCTTTTGACTGGTGTCCAGAATTGATCAGTGTGGCTAACACTGAGATGCAAGTCACACAAAGGATTACAATGGTAACAATTGAATCCTGTAACATTTTGCTAAGAGTAATGAAAAATGTTGACTTTCAGTATTAGAAATAATCTAGATCATGTGCTGAAATACTAATACAATTCAAATTCTAGACTCCTAAAGTATAAATTTCTAGAAGCAATTTGGATCTAAGATCCTAGCAGCTTTGCAGCTGTCATTGGTTGTCCATAATTCAAGTGGAGATAAAGAATTGTGGACAGATGGATCACTGGATTAAACATTTCTTTTAAATGGGGCTTTCTTGAAGATAAACTCATTAAAGTGACCTTGGATATTGAAGGAATTATGTGAAATTCCTTAAATAATAAAAAATAATTTAAAAAAACAAACAAACAGTGAAACTGCCTGGTGTAGTAGTGCACACCTGTAATCCCAGCACTCAGGAGGCAGAGGCAGGACTATTGCCATAAGTTCAAGGCCAGCCTGAACTACACAGTGGAGACCCTGTCTCAAAAGGATTGGAGGGACCAAGTGGCAAAACCTATCAAGATCAAGTTTTTCAGAACTTTGAGAATTAACCAAATACTTGTAGTAATCCAGGATGGAAAAGAAAAGCGGCTGAATCTGTTTTGTGGCTTTATTTCCATCTCCTTCTTTCTTTCTATCTGTCTTTCCTTCCTTTCTGTCTTTCTTTTTCAGCAGTACCCTGGATCAAACTCACAACCTTGCTCTTGCAAGGCAGGCAGCAGTGCCACTGGGCTAAATCTCTGACCTTTCCTGGGAGCACCAGCCCAGCAGCTGCTGTTTGGAACACAGTGGGCTTGGTGCTCCTTTAAAACCGTGCTGTTCCTAAGGAATGTCCTCAGTGTGACTGATGGTGCCCAGCCACTTGCAAGGCTATGACTCAGTTACTGTGCTCCAGAAAGAGAAAACCTAATGCTTTTCCTGAGGGCTGCCTGAGGCAGTGAATACTTAGTAGGGCAAACAAGAGCCTAGTCAAAACCGTCTGTAACAGAGAAATCTGTCAGATGAGATCTTCATAGAGGTTTCAAAAAAAACCTCTGGTATGTTCTAGGGAATTCAGATAGTTACACATGTGCTAGGCAAACACACACCACTAAGCCACATCCCTAGCCTTTTTTTTCCACTTTATTTTGAGACAAGGACTCACTAATTGCCCAGGCTAGTCTTGAACTTGTAATCCTCCTGCCTCAGCCTCTGAAATAGCTGAGACTGACACTGCTTCCTTCCTGTTTCCCCCATCAGTTTTGAAACTCAGTGTTTATTGGCTTGGAGATGGATTGAAATGACTAGCATTTACCCTCAAATCTCTGTGCATTACTTTTGATGATGGTCAGCTGTGCTGTAAATCTGTTTGTTATCTCTCTGCCTGCATAGATCGAGAGCACCATTGGATGCTTACTTTCAGGTGAGCAGGAGCCAGCCTCACTTGCCAGGGACTTCTTACGATTCAGAGACTAGGAATCCAGTGTCTGAAGAGGCACAGGTCTCTGGTAGTTCTGATTCTGACAGTGACAACTCTGCAGAGTATGAAGAAGTTGTCCGGACAGAGGAAGCTGGAGCTGTTGGTGGAGAAGGTGAGTATCAGCCAGGTTGTGCTCACAAGACTAACCCCACAACAGTGTGAAAGCTGGACGTGGCAAGGCAAGGGAGGAAAAGGGAGGGGGAAAAGCCAGGTAGGGTGGCACACACCTGTGACCCCAGCACTTAGTAGGCCAAGGCAGGAAGGTCATAAGTCCCAGCCAGGTCAGTTTAACAATTCAGCAAGATCCCATCTCCAAATAAAAAAGGGCTAGTGATAGGTGATTTTGTTTATAGAATGTGTCTCACCCTATTGCCCAAGCTGACCCTGATTTCCTAGGCTCGAGTGATCTTCCTGCTTCAACTTCACAAATGGCTGGGACTACGGTTGCTCATCACCACTCCTGACCCTAGAAATACTTTAAAATAGATTACGGAGGAGGTTGCCTGCTCTGAATTTACTGTGTATAGAAGTTAAATAATATCCTGAGGAGGCAATTGGCTAAATCCAGGGTGTAAGGCATATCATAAAGCAAATTACTATATTTCACCAAGAAACCAATGACAAGGAGAAAAATTGAGGGGAAATTACACTGGCATAAAAGACTAAAGACACATAGTCAAGCTCATTTTGGAGAATTTTTTTTTGGATTCTCATGGGACTAAATCCACTAAAAATAGCAGATATATTTAATTTTTAAATGTTTGTTTTTTAGACAAGGTCTTGTTATGTAGTTCAGACTAGCCTTGAACTCACTTTGTAGTTCAGGTTGGCCTTGAACTCTTGGTGATTCTCTTATAGAAGTATGCTACTAAGCCTGGCAAAAGCACTTTAACACTACTGGGAAATTTTGAATATGAAGTGGATGTTTGAGTAGTATATGGTATTAAAAGATTATTTTGTGATTCGTATTAATGATATGGTTGTATGTGAAAAAAGAATTCTTACTGGACTTGCATAAGTTCTGATAAATTTGATGACATTTTTAGGGTTCATTAAAATAGAGAAAATGGAGGGGCTAGGGATTTAGCTCTGGTGGTTCCTGTGCCTGCCCTGCAAGAGCAAGGACCTTGGTTCAATCCCTGGTAAACGCGTATAACAATGCTGGGTGTGGAGACTCACGCCCACCAGCAATTAGTACCACATAACACAGTGCTGGGTGTGATGACTCACACCTGTAATCCCAGCCCTTGGGAGGCAGAGGGAGGAGGATTGCTATGAGTTGAATACTGAGCTCAGGGCTAGCCTGAACTACAAAAATGAGACCGTGTCTAAAAAAAAAATAGAGAAAATGGAAATGGAGTCTAAGAACAATATTAGCAAAGTGTTGGTTATTTTTTAAATTGGGAGATGGGTACTTATGAATTTATTGTTCTACTTTCATTTATGGGAATATCCACAAATACATAAAATATGCCAGGTGTGGTGGTTCATACCTTGAATCCCAGCCCTTAGGAAGCTGAGGCAGGAGCGCTGTGAGTTTGGGTTGGACTGGGATACATAATGAGATCCCACTGAGAGAGAGAGAGACAGAGAGAGAGAAGATTAAGTAATAATGAATTAATTCATTGATACTACTACTTGGGAAGATAGTTATCCGTTTTAGAGGAATACCACTCCTTAGAAATAGAAAGCTGCAGGCCAGGGAGTTAGCTCAGTGGTTCCGGCGCCTGTCTTGCAAGTGCAAGGACCCAGCTTCGATCCCTGGCAACCACATACCGTACTGGGCATGGAGACTCACGCCCAGCAGCAACCAGTACCACATACCACAGTGCCAGGCGTGGTGGCTTACGCCTGTAATCCCAGCACTCGGGAGGCAGAGGCAGGAGGATTGCTATGATGTGAGTTTGAGGCCGAGCTCAGGGCCAGCCTGAACCACAAAGCGAGACCCTGTCTCAAAAAACCTAAAAAAAACAAAAAAGAAATAGAAAACTGCACCAAATTAGATGTTCTTCTGGTATTCCCTACTGATTTATCTTTGAATATTATCTCTCCTGTCATTTCTGTATACACCTTGGCAGAACAACAAGGAGATGTCTCAGCAGACCAAGAAGTTACGCGTGTTGGCCGAGATGAGAACCTCACCAAAGAGGTAACATGAACATCTTCATTCTTATTCAGTAGTGGTGCTGGAGAGCAAGCCAGGGCCCAGCGCCCTACATCCCTGGGCCTTTTTTAAAATTTATTTTTATTTATTTTTCTGGGGAGACAGTGTCTTGCTTTATAGTTCAGGCTGGCCCTGCACTCACTATGTAGCCCAGGCTACCCTCAGAGTCACAGCATCCTTCTGCCTCTGCCTCCCAAGTGCTGGGATTACAGGCGTGAGCCCCCACACCCAGCATTGTGGTATGTAGTACTGAATTCTGGGAATACAGCCGTGGTCCACCTTACCCAGCATTGTGGTATGTGGATACTAGGTCTCAAACTCGAGACCTTGCTGCTTGCCAGGTAGTCACCAGAACCACTGAGCTAAATCCCACTGAGCTTTTTAAAATGAAAGTGTGGATTTTTTTTTCCCCCTTCTGATACTGAGAATTGAAACGAGATGCTCATATATGCTAGGCGAGTACTTTGCCACCGAAATAAGTTGCCAGGCCGGCTGCCCTCACAGTTAAATCCTTCTGTCTCAGCCTTCTGCGTAGTTGAGATTACAGGTATGTGCCAACATGTGGATTTTCATTTTATAGCAGGCTGCAAGTTAAAATAGAAACTTACACGCTTACACTTTGTAGATAAAATCCTGTCATGGTTCCTATCCCCGTAATTTGTGTGACTGCTTTCTCTTATGCTTAAAAAGACTGACACATTTGAAGATAACCTGTCTACATCTAACGAGATTAAGTTTCAGTTGAAAATACAGATAATCCAGGTGCTTTATAAACTGTCTAGCAGAATGTAAGTACTATGTGATAACAACTTACTTTTTAAAAATAACAGTTATACTAAAGCAAGCATAGTGATCCATGCCAGTAATCTCAGCACTCTGAAATGCTGAGGCAGGAAGATTGCAAGTTGGAGCACAACTCTGACAACTTGGTGACATAGTAAAACTCAAAAGAAAAAAAGTAATAGTGGTAGGGTTCAATTCCCAAGATTGCAAAAAAGTACATAAATTACACAAAAGAGATTGTATTCTACTGCATTTTATGCTGAGTCTGCTTCACTCATTCCCAGTGTATTACATCCAGGAGCTTTCAATTCAGTCCATATAGAGGTGAATCTTGTAATACCTGCATTGTGATCCCTGCAATCGTTTCCCCTTTTATTTTCCTGCTCTGAGTCATACTTCACTGAACATCCTCGTGCAATTGTCTTAGCAAATATTTATGACTGTAGTGATGGGGTTATACAGTATTTCTAGCAGAAAGATTGTGTCAAAGGAGAAATACATGTGTTTTCCTTATGGTTAAGACCAAATTAAGATGGGCATGGTGGCACATACTTGTAATTCCAGCACATAGGAGGCTTAGAAGGAGTGCCCAAGTTTGAGGCCAGCTTGGGCTGTCCTAGCTTACAAAAAAAAAAAAAAAGTGGGGACCAGTGATGTAGGTCAGTGAGACCACACCTGCCTTACATGTGCAAGGTCCTGAAGTAGAGCCTCAGTAGCACCCCCCCCAAAAAAAAATTGCCCTCCTGAAGTGTGTGCAGTATTGCCTTTTTATCAGTACTGTATGAGCATGGCCATTTCTGTCATCCTCAGTAGTTTTTAGTATCGTCAGACATGATTTTACACCAATCTAGGCATATCTGTATTGATAACTTTGTTGTTTAAGGATTAAACTGAAGACCTTGAGCTTGCCAAGACAGGCATGGTGCCACTGAACTATATCCCCAGCCCTTATAACCTGTTTTTGAATGTATAACAAAACAATTAGTCTCTATTGTTGGTAATTGATGGAATATTTTTAAAATCTCTTTCTGGCTGGGGATTTAGCTCAAGTGGTACCATGCTTACCTTGGAAGCACAAGGGCCTGAGTTCGATCCCCTGTACTGGCCCCCCCCAAAATATCTTTCTACAGGTGGCTCCTTTTCTTTATTTGAATGAAGGAAAAAATAAAACCCAAGGATTTCATAAAATCAAGAAGTAATATTTCTAGAATGTATCTCAGTGATAGTATATGTTTAGCATACAAGGTCCTGGTTCAATTCTCAGTATTTAAAAAAAATCACTGGGCTAGGGATTTAACTCAGTGGTTCCAGCACCTGCCTTGCAAGCACAAGAGCCCGGATTCAGTCCCCTGTAATCACATAAAACAGTGTCTGGCATGGTGACTCCCAGCACTCAAGAGACAGAGGCAGGAGGATTGTTGTGAGTTTGAGGCTACCCTGGGCTACATAATGAGCTCAGGGTCAGCCTGAACTACAAAGAGAGACCCTCTCTCTCACAGACACACAAAAACCTCATTGTTTATACTTTATTTTGCTGGAATTCTAGAAAAAAAATGACATGTGTTATATGATATTACAGTGTTCTTACAGTCTTTTCGATTGGGTTTGTATTTTTTTTCTCACTTAATGTTAATCTGATTTTTAAAAACCCTTATCAACACTAATTTTGCTTTTCTTTTCTTTCCTTTTTTTTTGTTTTGGTACAAGGTATTGAACTCAGAACTTCAAACTTACCAGGCAGGCAGTGTCCTGCAAAGCTACATTCCCAGCCACTGATTATCCATTTTCTTATTTGAATCTGTTCCTATTTTTACTAACAGTTGTCCCAGAAGCCCAGTGCTCCTCTATCTGCTGCTTCCGTGGATGATAAAGAAGAAGAGGAGGAAGGGGACATCTGCACAATATGTTTTGAACAGTGGACCAGTGCTGGGGACCACCGGCTCTCAGCGCTACGCTGTGGCCACCTCTTTGGATATAGATGCATTTCTAAGTGGCTCAAAGGGCAAACACGGAAATGTCCCCAGGTAAGGACTATAGTAAGGACTCAACGTGTTAAGTCAAAATTAGTATCGTCACACTAATTTTTTCCTGTTGAATCTTTAGTGCAACAAGAAGGCCAAGCACAATGACATTGTTGTCCTTTACGCCCGAACTCTGAGAGCGTTGGACACCAATGAACAGGAACGTGTGAAAAGGTAGGTGGCGAGAATGTACCTAGTTACCATGTTCCCTTTCAGTTCCAAGTAGGCATCTGAAAAAGAAAAGAAAATAGCCAGACATAGTGACACATGCTTGTAATTCCAGAGGTCAGGAGGCTAAGGCAGGTGGATTACCATGAGTTTGAGGCTCCCTTGGGGTACGTATAGTGAGTTCAAAGCCAGATTGAGCTGTATAGCAAGACCCTGTCTCAAAAAACAAAAGAAAGGAGTCCATTTTTTTGCTTGAGCCTGACACTGTCCTGCCTGTGACTTGGGATCTTTAAGGATCACTGCAGCCTGCCTTACACTGTTACTTATAATTCATACCTCATCATCCTCTCAAGGGACTCTGAGTACTTTGTCTTCATATAGCATTAAAAATGAGGATTTGGGCATGGGGATTTAGCTCAGTGGTTCCCCCACCTGCCTTGCAAGCTCAAGTAGGTTGAGTCCCCCAATAACCACATACAACAATGTTGGGGGTGGTGACTCACACCCACCAGCAGTCAGTACCACATACCGCAGTACCGGGAATGGTGGCCCATGCCTGTAATCCCAGCACTCAGCAGGCAGCGGCAGGAGGATTGCTGAATTCGAGGCTGAGTTCAGAGCCAACCTAAACTACAAAGCAATACTCCTATCTCAAAACTGAAAAAAAAAAATGAGGATTTGAGTTTGGGCACTGTGGTACCTCCTGTGGTCTGAGATATGTGGAGGCTGAGGTAGAAAGACAGATTGAGCCTAGGAGTTCAGGGCTGGCCTAAGCAACAGAATGACACTGCATCTCAGAACAAAAGGATCTGGCATGCTTATTTCACCATTGCCAGTTTTGCTTTCCATGTTCCTAAACCCACATACCACAGCTTTATCTGTGGAAATTGGTGTGTACACTGCAAAAAAAAAGGATTTGTAAACCCTGCTAATACTGCATCTAATACTTTACTTAAAATATCCTCTAAGAATGAAAGTATCCATCATTGCAAGAGTTGGCAGAAATGTGGGTTCTCTCATATTCTACTCTTAGTGATGTACACAGATGTCTGATAAGTCTGTTTCAGGCATTTGTTCTAAAAACAAAACTAGGATATGTCCAGAGCTTTTCTTAGTGAAATTTTTAGTTTAGTATCAATAATCCAGACCAAGAGGACTAATTTGTTGAGTTGGCTGTGGCATATCCATGTGCTGAAATATAAAATTGATACTGTCTGGTTTTGTGCCACAGACCTCTCATTCCAGCACTGAGGTTCAGGCAAGGGGATCATTGTGAGTTTCAGGCCAGCCTGGACCGTATAGCAAAATGCTGTCTCAAGCAAACAAAAAGCTATACTAATAATGAGTACATGTAGGTTATCACATGAAAGCATATTATTCTTGTGATTGCTTCTTTATAAACTGGAAAAGACTTCATGTTTTCACAACTTATTTTAATTTTCCTCTTTATTTTTGTTTACTTACTTGCTCCAGTAAGTATTTGTGTTGAAAGATGAAATCAGGGCCTGGACTTAGCCCAGTGGTTCCGATGCCTGCCTCACAGGTTCGATTCCTGGTACAGAAAACAAAAGACAAAATTAAGATTGGACATGTAGTGACATGTAGTGACATGTAGACATGTAGACTGACATGTAGACAGTGACAGAATACTTGCTTTCCACTGGCAGTTCAAACTCAAGCACTGCAAAAAGAAAACAAATCCTTGGGAGGTTTGATTACAGCCGCATTAAATTCCTTACATTAATTTGAGAAGCACCATCTTCATGAAACTCATCCCTTGAGTACA
>PVIR01036018.1:0-16114 GCA_004026965.1 Petromus typicus
CATCACAGCAATCCTCCTGCCTCTGCCTCCCGAGTGCTGGGATGTTAAATTTTTTAAATCTTGATACACGTGGCTTGTCAGCTGGTTATAGGTATTGGAGTGTACAAAAGGTTCAAGAGTTACAGCAGCCTATTTATTATAAAGATGTCCTGACAAATGAGTGGAAATTGGGAAATGTTCTCTGGTGGGGGCGAGGATATGCTTATATTTCAACAGGCAATGAAAAATTGTGGGTCTCAGCAAAAAATCTCAAGGCCAAACAAGAGTAAGTGAACTCGGCCAGACACTGACCTACATGTGTCAGGGCCAAAGAAACTTCGAACACCACTGAAGAAAACAGTCAATCTTCCAACATGGGGACAGCTGAAAAAACTCACCAGAGAAGCTGAGTCAATGGTCAAACTGACAGAAAAACTGATAATATAACTCTAATTTTGGTAATGATGGTGGTGGTTACCTGCCAGGTAAGTGGACAAACCTATACTTATTGGACTTGTAATATTTCTAATCCTATTAATAGAGGAGTCATAAAGGGAGACCCAAATGTAACTGTAATAGTAAATGAGACTAGTTGGCTCCCTGGAACCTATAATATGAGAGAGACTCTTAAACTAGAAGAAAAAGAAGACAGATTAAAAATTATACAGTAAAAGTGATGACATTCTTATTTTGCTTTGGTAAAGATCAGCATTCTTTGCAGGTAAAATCAGAAGTATGGTTGTTTATGATTTCTTCTAGTGCTATTTTCTAATTTATTCTTTTAAACTGTTTCTGCTTTATACTCATGGGTTTGAGGGAAAGTATTACAATCAGACAGATATCTTAAGTATTCTAAATCTTTCACCATGTTAGATGTAACATGCCTCACATGAAACAGATTGGACTTATTTGTGACAATGCTTGAGCATTAATCCTCAAATTATTCTTAATATTTCCTATGGAAACGTCATTGACTGAAACATTTTTGATTTTATTTGAGGAAAATTAGCTCAAGTGGCATCACCACATGTTTAATGGCTCAATAAAAATCAAAAACATAGCTTTCAGATATGTGTACCTCTGCTCTACTTATTGCTAAAGCCTCTATTCATTAGAATATTGAAAACTCTAGTCTTGTACATCATGCACTATATATATCTGAATAAATGCAAGTATGACTCTTGATTTAACTTTTTTTTTTTTTAGGTTTTTTGAGCCAGGGTCTCGCTTTTGTGGTTCAGGCTGGCCCCGAGCTCAGCCTCAAACTCACATCACAATCCTCCATCACAATGCCTCTGCCTCCCGAGTGCTGGGATGACAGGCGTGAGCCACCACGCCTGGCACTGTGGTATGTGGTACTGGTTGCTGCTGGGTTGAGTCTCCACACCCAGTATTGTTATGTGGTTACCGGGGAATCGAACCTGGACCCTTGCGCTTGCGAGACAGGCGCCGGAACCACTGAGCTAACTCCCCGGCCCCTCTTGATTTAACTTTTGAAAGTTTATATATTCATAGAGCAAGGAACCAGTTGTGGTTACCAGTATACCTATTGAAGAAATGGACTCGGTGGTTTGGAGACCTGATCTTTTGGAAAAGTAGAACTTGGGAAAACATAAAGGATCTGTTTTGGAATGTGTTAACCTGCCACACATGTTGCTGATAAGAGACATACGGGATACCTAGAATCTGGGACGAGATTTTAATGTGAACTGTACAAACTGTCTGTTGTTAACACCCAGCCCTTCAGTTATGGTTCAGCAGAAGACAGTGGACCTCATTATCACGAATTGGTACAAGGGTCCTAGCACTCCTTTTCCTTCTAGCCACTGCAACTACGGCCACAGTGTCCCTATCTCAAACAAGTCCGAAATGAGCATCGTGTAGATGGTTTTTCTAAAAATGTCACCAAAACTTTCCTGTGCTCATAAAATCAGCACTGAGATATTTAATGAAGGTACCTGCGAGGTTCATGAGTTACTGTTGCGAGCTCCCCCTTCAGCACCTATGGTGTGACTTTTTTGCAGAGGCTGGTTGTCAATGATGGGTAAGAGAGATGCAGGAGATTACCAACCTAAGACAGAGCATGCGTGCATGGATACTCATGGCTTGATGACAGCTAAGGAGTCACCTTGGCACCTCTCGCCTAAGACAGGCACAGTCATCTTACATTTATAAATTGTTTAAAAAAGGGGAGAGCAGTAAGCCAACTTATAACCTCTATCAACAAGTTCTATGCAGGTGTTTACCATACTGACTAATTGAACTGTTAAAAAGAACTAAGAGACTAGTTGGAGTTATTGCTGCTGTCACCATCACTGCTGCTACTACTGGACTTGCTATGCATCAATCCATCCAGAATGCTGACTTTATACGACAATGTTACCAACACTGTGAGCAACTATGGACACATTAAACTGAACTAAGTACTGAAACCGTTAATAACCTAACTGAATCGAGACAGGATGTTATGACTTTGGGAGGTCAATTAGACACTGTGAGGGAACAACTAAAGTTGAAAAGTGATGGGAACTAAATATATGTATCACTTCTGTACTTTATAATGGGACAGTATGATTGAGTTAAAATAAGATTATGTTTATTGCATCATCCCAAAACTTCTAATTTGATTTAGGACCACATTCAAGACATTCGGCAAACTTTTTAGAGAGAAATTGTCTGTTCTGTAATGTCTTGCTGCATCCCTTAAATCCTATGAATAACAGGTTAACTTTGCTATATATATGCGTAACATTCTAGTATAAAAACAAAAGGGGGATATGTAGGGGAAAAGGTAGCCATTTACCAGTTATGCAGAACTCCTGAGTTTCCTTATCACCAGTTCACAGGATGTTCCCCAGACATCTTAAGTTTTGTGTTACTGAATCTTGCAAACAGATCGGTAAACACTAGGATAGGAATCAGTAAGAACTTCAAAGCCTGTCCCAGAAAATACTCCAGCCACCCTCCTCTGTTTTTACCCCTATGCATTGCTACTTTGTATTGACTCCATAATAAAAGAGCTGTTGGAAGACAGCTCAGTGGTTCAGTCCTCTGAGGCTGTTCTCCCTGCTGGATCTCATCCCTGAGTGCCTTGTTTCCTTCTGCAACCCTGGACATATGTTGGATTTACACTGACAGCTGACACTCATAGAAGAGTTAAGAGACTCTACATGGTTCCAACACACTCGGAGGAGACTTGTTTGACCTTTTAGATAATAAGAAATTCCCTTTATTTAAAATAAGTCTCATTAACTTGTTCTTAAACATCCAGTAGAAAAGTATGAAGAGGGCCGGGGATTTAGCTCAATGGTTTTGGCACCTGTCTTGCAAGCGCAAGGACCCGGTTCAATCCCCGGTAGCCACATAACAATACTGGGTGTGGAGACTCACACCCAGCAGCAACCAGTACCACATACCACAGTGCTGGGCATGGTGGCTCATGCCTGTAATCCCAGCACTCGGAAAGCAGAGGCAGGAGGATTGCTGTGATGAGTTGGAGGCTGAGCTCAGGGCCAGCCTGAACCACAAAGCGAGACCCTGTCTCAAAAAACCTTAAAAAAAAAAAAAAAGAAAAAGAAAAGTATGAAGGAAATCGTTTTTATTTGCTTATTATATTGACCACAGGCTGCCAAATTCTAAGTGACCATATACCTTACAACAACTAAAGTACTAGACATTTTTTGTTTCAGGTATGCTTTACAGAACAGATTTTAGTGCTAATTTACAATATGGTTTTCATTTTAGGCTTATTATATCAGCTCCCTAGAAGGGGTCTTTGTCCACAGTCTTCTCTACAGACCTGCTCCTTTTCTCTCTAGCCGCAGTTAGGGATAGCCCTGTATATAATAACTTTATAGGCATTTAATTCAGTTTAGCATATTATGGGTTCTCACAGAGATAAGCCATTGTTGGGTGTGCTTGCTTTTCTCTAAAAACACACTTACATAAAATAAAAAAGAAAGGGAGGTATGTTGGGAACCACCCTGTATGGGAATTGCAAGGTCAAAATTGACCAGGCCTTCCTGCCTGCAGACGGACTTTGGACTTGACCCTTGTCTTCATCTCTGGTAGCAACAGGGACTCAATGGTCCCACAGGCTGTGATGCTTCAGAGAAGAACTGCACCAGATCTCCCCCTTCTCAAGGACTATTGCTGACATCTGCCTTGCCCTAGCAATCCTCATCTACATAACTTCTCTAGGACTATTGTTGGTGTGGCCCTGCCTTTCCGGGTATTTTGGAATGTAGATAATAATAGGTGTGTTAGGCTGGGATCCGGAGTCCTTGCTGCCCAGAGTAGCAGGGATCAGACTCAAGCTCAGTTTTCTCTAAGTCTCATTTCTGCCTAATTATTAATTATTTCACCATGTGCCATGAACTCACAGGAGACTAGAACTTAATGCAAAAGTTCTAGTTACGTTCCCTTCCCCTGTTTACTACAGAATGCCACACCTGCATTGATCTGAATTTGTAGCTGCCACGTACATATATGTAACACAAGACTCATCATTCCTCTCAACAGTTAGAATCCACTGCACTGAATTTTACAAATGAAGGTTGTTTAAAAATATTTCATATCCTCACACTGAAGTTAGCATTTTGATAAGAAATCCATAATGCAAAAATTATGAAATAAAAGGACTTGTATGTATTTTGGAGTATTCTAGAGACCCTTGTGAAAATTCTGAACAGACATCTCTCTCTGTAAGTTTTATACTCTTTTTCTTGTTGTCTGTTCAAGGGCCCAGGGTCTTTTGAAGTACTATACTGTTTAAATGCCTCAAAACACTGATTTTTTTTTTTTTTTTTGAGACAGGGTCTCACTTTGTGGTTCAGGCTGGCCCTGAGCTCAGCCTCCAACTCACATCACAGTCCTCCTGTCTCTGCCTCCCGAGTGCTGGGATTACAGGCGTGAGCCCCCATACCCGGCACTGTGATATGTGGTACTGGTTGCTGCTGGGTGTGGGTCTCCACACCCAGTATTATGTGGTTACCGGGGATCGAACCCAGGTCCCTGCGCTTGCAAGACAGGCGCCGGAACCACTGAGCTAACTCCCCGGCCCAAAACACTGATGTTTTTAAGGAAAGAGATACTATTCTGTCCCATAGACTGGCATATGCATTAGAGATCTCATGTTTATGCCGAGTCTCAACTTACTGCCATGGATCTCACATTCCTCATGTTTCTTTTTTTTAGATATTTTGAGACTGGGTCTCGCTTTGTGGTTCAGGCTGGCCCTGAGCTCAGCCTCAAACTCACATCACAGCAATCCTCCTGCCTCTGCCTCCCAAGTGCTGGAATTAACAGGTGTGAGCCACCATGCCCGGCACTGTGGTATGTGGTGCTGATTGCTGCTGGGGTGAGTCTCCACGCCCAGTATTGTATGTGGTTACCGGGGATCAAACCCGGGTCATTGCGCTTGCAAGACAGGTGCTGGAACCACTGAGCTAACTCCCCAGCCCCACGTTCCTCATGTTTCTACTTTGACATTGCTTAAGTTTTCATATTTTCCCAACTAAAACCAGACACTTTCTCTTCTTTACATAAATAAATTGTCTGTTATTATTTCTCTAAACACTGGCCTTATTCTAATATACTCCACACTCTGTTCTTCCACTTTTTCATACTTCTTGTACAGATAACCTGACTTCTTTTGTATTCTAATTTATTCACTGTAGATAAATGTAAGAACTGACAATTTCAGTGACTTCCATTGTAACCTAGCCTGCACAAAGCTTTCTAATACATGTTCATTTATTTTAACTGCTCTTTTATTTCTTCTTTATGTAGTAGTTAAGGCTTCACACTGAAAACCTTGTGTTCCAGAAAACTTCTCAGTCCCAGGCACATGGAGGCTGTTGGTCACAGTGGATAATGTGGTTTTTCTCTGAAATTATCCACGTGGATAGGTTATAACATGCAAGTATTTCATTTCATGATGACAAAGAGTGCTACAGAATGTTTTTGTTGAAAGAAAGGGGAATTGAGTCTGGTGGGCTGGAGACTCACTGCTCTACAGAAAGACCTGACTCACGGAGCGGCTCATGAATGAAGATCTGTTTCCATGGGCTTTTCCAACAGGAAGAACATGCAGGTCTGAGCTGAAGCCCTTCCTACACTGATAAGATTTGTGCCTGCGCCTCGGCTAGGATGCTGGGATGGACATTTGACATCTATATCCCCGGAACTGACACATGTCCGGATGGATGCACAAAATACTTTCCCCCCAAGAAGTCTAAAGAAAATTTGTTTTTGTTGCTCTTGTGTCCCCTTTGACACTTTTATCTTCACGATCTCTATGTCCTCATGTTGAAAACTGCTCCCAGACAGTCTAGAAGATAGAAGTGTGGGCTCTGGCTCCGGAAAGACTTGATCTCTACTCCAAGATTATGTGCTTTGACATAATCTTTTTGTGTATAAGCTTTTTTCACAAAATGAAGATAGTCATAGTGTATCTGATTTCTCAAGTTAAAGTGAGGACTAAACAGAAGAAATGTCACCCACTCAGTACCACACATGGAGATGTCTAAAACAGTGTATTTATCATCATTCTTAAGCCTGCTTGGCTCTGCCCTTTCTAGCAGTACCTTTGTGTGTATACTTTAAAAAAAGACTTTAATTGGGGCCAAGGATTTAGCTCAGTGGTTCTGATGCCTGCCTTGCAAGCACAAAATCAAGTTCAATCCCTGGTACAAAAAAACAAAAACAAAAACAAAAAATGATTCAATTACAAATGTAACACATGAAACACTGAAAAGCAAAGTCAATGGCTGTACAACATCATAACACATTCTAGTTTTTCCACCTTTTATCATAGCAAACAAAAATGCAATGCATCCATAAAAGCTCCACCCTTTATAAGGCTTTTGCGTAATAAAGACAAGCTTCAATTAAATATACCATCATGAGAAATGCAATAACAACATTATTGTGCTATTTTCCAAGTCTGCTCTTTTTAAAAAAATTTTAGTTTTTTGGGACCCAGGGATATAGCTCAGTGGTTCCGGTGCCTGTCTTGCAAGCACAAGGGCCCGGGTTTGATCCCCGATAACCACATAACAATACTGGGCATGGAGACTCACCCCAGCAGCAATCAATACCACACATTACAGTGCCAGGTGTGGTGGCTCATGCCTGTAATCCCAGCACTTGGGAGGCAGAGGCAGGAGGATTGCTATGATATGAGCTTGAGGCTGAGCACAGGTCCAGCATGAACTACAAAGCAAGACCCTGTCTCAAAGAAAAAAAAAAAAAATTTAGTTTTTTGAGACAAGGTCTCCTTTTGTGGTTCAGGTTGGCTCTGAAGTCACTATGTAGCCCAGGCTGGCCCCAAACTCAGCAGTTCTCCTGCTTCTGCGTCCTGAGTGCTGGGATTGTAGATGTGAGCCACCACGCCCAGCACTGTGGTATGTGGTACTGAGAATTGAACTCGGGACCTTGGGTTTGCCAGGCAGACATTGCATGCACTAAACTAAATCCCTGGCCCTCCAGGCCTGTTCTTAACTTAAAAAAAAAAATTTATAGCAACTTATGATTCACAATTACTTATTTGTGGTTTCAAGACTTTCTCACTTGAGCTGAAAGTATTCTATTCAATGAAACAATTTCATTGAAGCTATCTGAATTTTATTTATTTTTAAAATTAATTTTGGTGCAATTTAAATCTACATAATGCGCATACGCATCAAAGGGAATTTATACCTGTACATGATATATTTTAATTCCTTTTTTAGTCTCAATCCTTTCCCCTCCTTTCAAATACCCTCCTGCTTATTTACAAAAGCTTTGTTTCCTTTTTTCTCTACCTCATTTTTTCCTTTCCTTTTTCCCCTTTGCTCTTCATATTTCCCTTTCCTTTTGAGCAGTTTTTTATTTCACAATATCTATTATACATTTTTGTCCTTGTTTACCCTTTCAGTTTCTCACATCAGAGATAATGCAATATTTTTACATATATGTCCAATTTATTTTACTTAAGAGTAGCCTCAAGTTGCACCCATTTAGCTATGAATATCTTCAG
Source organism: Petromus typicus (assembly GCA_004026965.1). Lineage (NCBI taxonomy): Eukaryota > Metazoa > Chordata > Mammalia > Rodentia > Petromuridae > Petromus > Petromus typicus. The sequence continues at coordinate 8,000 of PVIR01036018.1, forward strand.
TTTATATTTTTTATGACTGAATAATATCCCATTGGATAAAAAAACACATCTTTTTTATCCATTCTTTGTTTTATGGGCATTTGGGTTGCTTCCAAGATTTATTTAGCTATTACAAACTGTGTTGCTATAAACATGGGTACACATATATCATTGTGGTATGACACTTTTAATTCTCTTGAGAAAGTACCTAGCAGGGAAATAACTTGGTCAAATGGGACTTCTAATCGTAATTTTTTGAAGAATCACCACACATATTTCCACAACAGTTTGCCTAGTCTGCACTCCCTCCAACAATAGTGAAAGGCTCCTTTTTTCCCCCCACAGCCTCATGAACATTCACTGTTGGTTGATTTCTTGACAATAAACATTCTTTCTGAAATGAGATGAAATCTCAGCTTTATTTTAATTTGTATCGCTTAGGATGGATATATATATCCATCCTCTCTGTCTCTCTGTCTCTCTGTCTCTCTCTGTCTCTCTCTGTCTCTATAGATATCTATAGAGATATAGAGATAGATAGAGAGAGAGAGAGAGAGACAGAGTTTCTCTTTGTAGTGCAGGCTAGCCCTGAGCTCATCCCTGAGCTCACAGCAATGTTCCTGCCTCTGCCTCCCAACTGCTGGGATTACAGGCCTGAGCCACCACGCCTGGCATTGTTGTATGTGATTCCTGGGGATCAAACCCAGGATCTTGTGTTTGCAAGGCAGGCGCTGGAACCACTAAGCTAAATCCCCAGCTCTCTTGAATTATATTTTGAAAAGTATCAACCTCCATCAAAAGATTATGTATAGCTGGGCTATATGGTGGCTCACACCTATAATCTCAGCCCTTAGAAGACAGAGGCAGGAGGACAGCCATGAGTTCAAGGCTAGCCTGGGATACATAGTGAGTTCAGGGCCAGTCTGAACTACAAAGTGAAAGACTGTCTAAAAAAAAAGAAAAGAAAAGAAAAGATTATGATAGGATATACTTTGAATTGAAAGAAGAGTGGTAGCATATTTCCCATACCCTAGTGAAAAATTCATATCTTCAAAGATATCCAAAGTTTTTTTTTTTTTTTTTTTTTTTTGGTTTTTTTTTGAGACAGAGTCTTGCTTTGTAGTTCAGATTGGCTCTGAATTCACTATGTAGCCCAGGTTAGCCTCAAACTCGTGGCCATCCTCCTGCCTCTGCCTCCTGAGTACTAGTGCTATAGGTACTAGCCACCACACCTGGCATTCTGTTATTTGGTACTGGGAATCGAACATGGGAGCTTGAGCTGGTAAGGCAGATGCTGGAACCACTGAGCTAAATCCCTGGCTCTGTCTTCCAAAGTTCTCATGATGAAGCGCCAACCCCTGTGAAGATAGAGAGAAAAGATAGGCATCTATAAGCCAAGAAGAAAGGGTCTCAAAAGAAACTAACACTGCTAACATCTTGACCCTGGACTTCTAGCCTCTAGAATGACGAGACAGTATATTTCCTTGGGTAAAGCCATCTAGCTGCTGCTACTTAGTTACAATAGTACTAGAAAACCAATACAATTCCCTGATCCCTGGGACTTTTATGTATTTAAACTTCTAGTACCAAATCCCATTTAAAGTTCTTTAATTCCCTGTTCTATACATAGGTTCACAATAGGAAGGGAAGAAATCAATATTTATTGAGCTTCAACTTGTGCACAGCATTTCATCATCTTTAATCATCACAGCAGTTTAGGAGTGATTATTACAGACTAGAAAGGGGGGTGGGGAGATTACATATCTTACTAAAGTAAGCCTCCATTCAGCCAACAAATATGTATTGAATACCTCTACCCATAACTGTCTACCAAGATCTGGGACAGGTGACAGATACTCATCATCAGTGAATCAAACTGACATAGTCATTGCTTCTACACAGACAGTATTGTAGTGCAAAAACAGAGCTACAAATCATATCATTAAAATAAATAATCACAAGCACAATAACTTAGGAAGGAACACTACATATTAGCAGGAGAGCCGAAACAGTTTAGTTCCATAGACATTTACTGAGAACCTATAGTATGGTATGCATCATGCTAGGTGCTTGAGAAATATGTGTGAACATGACAAATACAGAACTTCACGACTAATGGGATACCAAAAGAAGATACCAAGTGCAACTAACAAAGGTCGGGAGAGGCAGCCTGCGGATTATATGGGGGCGCTTAGCAAAGGCACCTGAGTTAGCATCAGACAGGCTCTGAGACCTGAAGAAGCTGGTAACAGCAAGCACCGCAGAGGCACAGGGAGCTTGTTCAGTCAGGCTGTGGCTGCTCAGGCAGTGTCTTCCTCCCTGAATGTTTCCTCTAAAGATATCTTTTCTCTGCCTGACCATGCACAGGTTACACAGAACACAGGGCACCAACCAGGGAGCCATTTCAGCATTGTTTTATCTAAAATGAAACTTTATTTTCTTTTTAGGGGATAAGCCTGGGAGTTCCCCATATCAATGGGTATGTTTAGAGTGTCTCTTCTGTGTGACTATTCTGTCTGTGGCAGACAGAAGACCTCGGTCAGCTGAAGCTTTTTTCCTTATTACTCGGCCACAGAAGCCAGAAAACAAAAATATTTATCCTGACTTTACTGCTGGGAGAGACTATTGTACCTCTCTGCTGTTGTTTCTTTGCAACTAAATGCATCTCTAACTGCTTTATTCACTGTCCTACCTCCCAGGCAAAGGAGCAAGGGATCGAACCATCAGACCTTAGCTTTGAAAGAATGTAGGCACTTTCTGTATTCTATTTCATGTCAGAATTCCTGGTTGGAAAGCTCTAGGCCTTGCCACAAATTCATGCTGAATCACATTGGTACAGAGCATTACACCCAGGATCACTGAGCCAGCCGCCCTTTAAGCGCCCTGATTTAAACACCCGGAGCTCTCTAGGCAAAGCTTCTTGTTAAAACAGGTAAAAAATATTCAGCCATGGTTCCTCTTCAAAATCTACACATAATAAAAGTGATACAGATTAATTTAGCAAAATTATAGCTAAGAGGAAAATGAAAAAGGAAAACAGGGGGAAAGTATGTCAACTGTTTTCAGGTGGTGGTGAGATTATACTTCCTTTTGTCAGGAGGAGGTGAGCCCGAAATGCAGTTGCCTGGGATGGAAAGTTCTTTCGTATGACTTGCTCTTTCCTAATGGACTTTTAGTTCCAGAGAGAGGTGTTTACCAGACAGATATTGCTCTGCAGTATAATTTCAAAAGTGTTCTTTCTGGAAAAAAAAAAAAATCTTCCCTCTTCTTTGTTAGGAGCTTTACCATTGCAATACAATCCCAGAGTTTGTAAACCAAAACTGCGTGTTTACTTCATTGTAGAGTATATTCTCTGAGTTGGAAATTTTGTTCTTTGTAAGGCTGATCCTCAAAGAGCCTGCTTAGCAGCCACCTGGACTCAGGACTGTCTCATGTGTCCTGAGCTCACCTGGTGGAATTGGAAGGCTGCAGCGAGCTCTTCTCTGTGGGCAGACAGGAAAGAGGAGCATCTGGAAAGAAGGAAGATCTGGAAAGAAGAACACCCGTTTCCCTAAGGGACACCTGAGACTCCCCTGACTCTTTCCTCCTCCTGCTAGATACTTGACATAGACCATGGCTTGGGGATAAGTTGGCAAAAATCACTCCAAACAGACCGTGGAAAGGCTCCCTTGATCTCAAGGAGCAGACAACACTCACTGATCCTTCAAAGAGAGAGGGCCTACTGGAAGAGAGAGTGCAGACTGGAAGGAAAAGCTGTGCGGGGATGGAGGAAGCTCTAGGAGCTGGCTGGTTCCTTTGTCTCTCTTAAGGCCAGTGTCCTCTGTCTCCTTCATGTCATCTCTGCCTTTCTCCTATGATGTGTCTGCTGTTTGCCCATCTTCATCAACAGAACAGTTGACTCTACTTACTGACATTGCTCTTTGAGTAGACACTTCTGTCCAAGGCATCTTCACATCGAGCCATTAGCCAGGTGATAGACAGACTGCCTCAGGACAGATTCCCACCTTGGCTATTCAGTGGACACTAAGTGAGGCTTCCCTGACTCCGGGCCTGCAGATGACACAGCACAGACTAAAAGCAATTGTTGGCTAACTCGGTCCCTGGGCTTTGCAGTTAGCCTAAGACATGGTGCCAACACATGCTTAATTTGCTTGACCAGTTAGTTTTCCTTATTGTCTGTAAACAAGGGTCACAGTGAAAGTTATTTCTCAAGGTTGTAACATGGCTTAGATGAGGTAAATCTGTAGGTTAAAGTGCCCCGCAAACTGTTAAATATACTAATGCTTTTGCTATGGAAAAGCAATGACCTCTTAGTTATTTTGACATACTAGCGTCTCAGAAAGGCTATGCATTCATTTAGAAAGGGGTCGATGGCAGAGAGTGGGTGCAGAGTGGGAAGAGAGCAGGAATCAGCAATCACCCCAGACTGAGAGATATTGAGGGGTGGTTATCCAGAGTCCTGTTCCTCAGGCTCTCGCAAGGCTCAGAGCACGTGTGTGTGTGTGTGTGTGTGTGTGTGTGTGTGTGTGTGTGTGTGTGTGTGTCTGTGTGTGTGTCTGTGCGACAGAATCGGTGAAACGCTATCTGTTCGGAGCTTTTCCTTCCCTCTGTGATTGCCTCTCTTCTCTATTTTTTTTAAACAAAGTACACAGGAAATAAGAAAATGAGAGTTGAAAAGAGGGGGAGAGGGGTAACAGTGAATAGACCAAAGTAATACGATATTGGGTGTGAATTCCCAGAAGGGCCGGGCATTTTAGCCGGCAGTACTGAACTGCTTGGGAATTTTGGCTCGTAACTAAATTTTAATCCTGCAGCTGCCGGTAAGTATCAAGCCCTTTGTGTGAAAAGTGGCCCGACCTACTCACAGCACAAGTAGCTAGAGCGGGTGGGGCATCGCTTTGCTGGGAAGTTCACCAGCTTCCTCCTCTCACTGAACAATGGGGATAAAGGAAAAGCGGGGCTGGATGAGGCTTTTCAAAACCTCATGTTTCAGATTTGAACTCAGGACTTGTCTGAATAGGCTCAGACTGCTCGTAGTTAGGCTGTCATGCAAAAACGAACAAAGTGAAATATGCTGCTGAAGTTAATAATTTATCCATGAAAACCAGTTTTCGTAAACACTCCACAAGTTGGAATGTCTTGGTTCACTACAGACTGTGCTGCGATGGACCTGTGCAGAGCTGTACGAGGGAGGTGGGAGCTTAAATAGGAGGCAAATAAATAGAAAAACACTTTTGGTATGTTCTTTGAGAAGGGTACAGGAAGGCCAAGTAAGGGTAGACAGGGAAGTAAGAAGCTGGTGACTCATTCTTCCCATATTTGGCTCATTGGCACTGGCAGGTATGACTGCTGGAGGGGAGGGGTCCTGGCTCCCTTCTTCCAGCCTTTTCGTTTTCTGTTACTTAGGACATTGGAAGAACTGTCACGATAATTATAATGTCTAGACCTGTGGAACTACAGAGGCAGACAGAGAATTTTTAATTATAGAGTGGAGAAGACACATGCAGATGACAGAATTCAAAAAGTCTCTACTTAGAACAGCACAGTACCGAGCCTCGCTTCCCTGGTTTGTCCTGTCACTGTTTTGTAAAGAGGAATCTAGGGTGCTGGTCTGAGTCTTTAGAATTATCAAAAGTTTTCCTTCCTATTGTAGGTGTCACTAAGTGGTAGAGCCCTGGGTTCAATCCCCAGCAGCAAGCAGCATGAAACAAAACAACAAACTTCATTTCCTTTTCTTTCTTTCTTTCTTTTTTTTGACACATGGTCTTTCTTTGTGGTTCAGGCTGGCCCTTATCTCACTCTGTGGCCCAGGCCAGCCTTGCACTCAGCAATCCTCTTGCCTCTGTCTCCCTAATGCTGGATTAACATGTATGAGCCACCATGCCTGGCATTGTGGTGTGTGGTTACTAGGAATCGAACTCAAGACTTTGTGCTTGCAGGCAGATGCCAGAACCACCAAGCTAAATCCTTGGCCCAAACTTCATTACTTCAGGGAATTCCAAGGATCTGCAGAAAAAGCAGTGCTGCAGGGTTCCGGTCTTCTCCATTTTTCTCTCAGAGTATGTCACTGTAAAGGGTGATAGAACGTTTCTTCTTGCCCAGGCTAACAGACATTGACTGATCCTTTTGCAGAGGTGGCAGAGTGATTAGGTATGGAAATCTCCCATCTCACCAAGTATGGTCACCATCATTCCCCTTCCACAATTCAGTTACACGGGCTGCCAGCTGGCTAGTGGGACAATTGAGCAGAGTGCTTTCCTGTTAAATATGTAATGATTCCCCATCTACCAGGTGCCAGCAAGAAAGCAATCCCTGTTAATCAGCGGTTCCCCACTGGGAGAAGACAAAATGACTGAGGATCATAATGGTACTTGTAAGATGGCAAGCCATTCCTAATTGCCTTTCATTTTTCCCAAATACGAATATCACTGTTGCTCTTGTATATCACATAGTGCGTAAAACTATCTCATTGTAAAGATTTAACACTGAAAATGGGAACAGGAAAAGAATTACTCATTTGATAACCTATCTAACTGCTCCAATGAGTAGTATAAATCCTTTGCAAAATTTCATACATGTACATACACATATCTATACATGATGTAGAATATATTTATGCAAATGTGATCATACTATATATACTATTTTTGTTTGTTTACTTGTTTTTTTGTTTTTTGAGATAGGGTCTTGTTTTTGTCGTTCAGATTGGCCCTGAGCTCAGCGTTGAACTCACAGCAATCCTCCTGCCTCTGCCTCCTGAGTGCTAGGATTACAGGCGTGAGCTACCATGCCCAGCACTGTGGTGTGTGGTACTGATTGCTGGTGGGTGTGAGTTTCTACACCCAACACTGTTGTATGTGGTTACCGGGGACTGAACCCAGGCCCTCAAACTTGCAAGGCCACTGAGCTAAATCCCTGGCCCATACTATACATACTATTACATTACCTGCCCCTTTTTCTCTATCATAAACACCTGTACCTAACACATAGTAGTATCTCAATTTTTTTTTATCTATTGCATAGACTCACCATCACTGACTTTACTAAACATCTGTTAATATTTGGTTACTTCTCAAATTTTTACTATTATAACAATTTGCCAATGATAATTAGCAACTCTGATTTTTTTTAAAGATAATTTTTAATGTTTTTTAAAATTTTTAATGTTTTAAAGTTAACTGTGGGAACAGAGTTTATGGATAATAAACTGAAGCTGTTAAATGTGTAGGTGATGAGTCTTGACAGTGCCTTCACTTATGTAACTTTTCTCACAGTTGAGATATAGATGTCTCATCATGTCATTTTGCTGTCAATATCCAGCCCTATCCCTGTCTGGGGGAAATGCTGTTCCCTATATCTATAAGATGTTAATATTTATCAAATTTTACATACAGGAAATTGTAGAGTGTGTGTTTTGAGCCTGTCTGCTTTCACCTAGTAATACTTTTAGGATTCATCCACACAGTTGCCTTCTTCATCAGTGGCTCATTTTAAAGTGTTTAATAACACTCCCTTGTATGGCTGCAGAAAAATTCATCCACTCATTTTTGATAGATAATGTCCAACTTTTGATTCTGAATAGTTAGTGTGAACTTTTGTGAATTCTGTATGTAGATGTTTTTATTTCTCTTGCATATGACATTCATAAGAAATTGCCAAACTGTTTTACAAAGTAGTCTACTTTTTTACATTTCTAACAGCAGTGTTAGAATTCTAGTTAGTCTATATTTTAATTTTAATCATTCTATTAGATACATCATAATATGTGATAATAGTTTTACTTTGCATCTCCATATTTCACAAACTTCTCTCCATTAATATATTTTATTATGCACCTGTTCAACTATGTTGCTCATTTAAATAGTAGGTTTATTATACTATTATTGAGAGACAGAACTCTTTATATTTTATTGTTTTTTAAAATTCATTTTAGGGCTGGGGAGTTAGCTCAGTGGTTCCGGCGCCTGTCTTGCAAGCGCAAGGGCCCGGGTTCGATTCCCCGGTAACCACATAACAATACTGGGTGTGGAGACTCAACCCGGCAGCAACCAGTACCACATACCACAGTGCCGGGCGTGGTGGCTCACGCCTGTAATCCCAGCAATCGGGAGGCAGAGGCAGGAGGATTGTGATGTG
>PVIR01036019.1:0-16079 GCA_004026965.1 Petromus typicus
CCATGTAGTCCTTTAAGTACATGTATTTCTTGGCCCCATTTTATAGATGTTGAAACCAAAGCTCATAAAGTGAAGGAATTCCATGAGGAAGAATTGGTAAAGTTGAAAAAAAAGAATAAGTCTGTCTAAACGTTTGAATGGGCCCCATTTTCCCAAATCAGTTCCTTGAGAAGTTTCTTAAAAGGAAGTAGGTGTGAGAGGGGAGGGAGGGGGCTCTTGAGACAGGTAAGTTGGGACAGTGCTGACAGCTACTGTCCCTGTACAGATTTCCATGTTTTGTAGTGTCATAAAGATCCCCAAAATTCTTTCATTCATGAAAGTAATTTAATTCTCTTTAATACTTTTATCGAAAATGTAAACACATACCAAATTTAAATTCTATCAAGAATGTTTTTCCATTTTCTGTTTATATATCCCCTTTCTTTCATCTTATTAACCCATCATATTTTATTCATGAGTTTTAAGGTAAATAACGTGTGTGAGTGCTTTTCCCTAAAAACCTCAGCATGTGTTTATTAACTAAGTTTAGCGCCCACTGTAGGGTTTGAGTCCTTTGGAGCACATGTAAGATGTGGGGCCGAGCCCCTGTTCTGTCCTGGGAATAGCGTGTGATCTGCAGGTGTTCCCACAGGGCTCTCTGCACACCAGCCCCACCGTTCACAGCATTGTTCACTTTGTGGCTTTATTGGTTTCTTTTCCCTTTTTGCCAGCATCTCCAACTAGGATGTGAACTTGTCTCTGACTCCCTTTCATTGGGTAATGAATGGTCCCCATTCAATCAATTTTTGCTTCCCGTGTTTTGAAGTTCTTGTCTGGCATCTCTGCTGGTGAATTCTTTACCTTTATGGATTTTTCTAGTTGTCTTTAGTGGTACACTATCTTGAGGTCTGTTTTGTCATAGTAAGTTAGCTGTGGCGATACTATGTTTTGAAGTCTATTTTATCACGTTAATGGAGTCTGTTTTGTCATCACCACTCTAATATGGTACTGTAGCCATACTGTTTTGCTTTTTTTCAGTCCAGTCACTTTAAATCTACCTAAGTTTTTGTATTTAAATTGTATTAGTTGAATTGTAGTTGGATTTGGTTTTTAAAATTTATTGTAACAATATCATTTTTAATTAGAGCATTGAGTTTGTTGGTGAGGTATTCATTGATGTTTAACTCTGCAGTTTTTACTTCTTTCCTGTGTGTTTCCACTATTTTTTGTTCTTTTGTTCTCCTTTTCCTGCCTTGTTCTGAATTATTGAGTTATATATTAAGCCTAATTTTAGCACTGATGGAGGCTGAGGCACAAAGATTGAAAGTTCAAGTGCAGCCTGAAAAAGTATACCCTATCTCAAAAAGGGCCAGGGATGTAGCTCAGTGGTAGAACACTCCTGGGGTTGATCTCTAGTATCAGAAAAGGTGGAGGAAGTGGGATAGAGATGGATTTGTGTGCGAATTGTATATTCATAAATAAATTTACTAACCACTTTTATTTATGCCTGTTTACACGTTCTTAGTGGGTGCCTTGAAGATTATAATACACACCATTAATGTCCATTTAAAATTAATATTGTGTCATTTCACATAAAGGGTAGAAACTTTACAGCTACATATTTCATAAGTCCCATTTTATCCTTTAAACTATAGTTCTTGTACACTTTAAATCTACATACATTATAAACTACCCAAGAAAATGTTTTATTTTTCCTTAAGAAATCCTGTGTATCTAAATGAAAATTTTAAAATATTTGATATTTCTCAGAATATTTGTTATTTCTAATGGTTTTTACTTTTGCCTGAATATCCAAATTTCCATCTGGTACTTTTTCTCTTTAAAGAAATTTCCTTTCACCTTTTTTTTTTTTTAAATTATCTTTATCGGTACATTAAATATACACATCATGCTTGCACTCCATAATGGGGATTTGTACCAGTATAAGACACGACTTAATTCTCATTTTTTCCCATAGCCCCACTTTCACCTTTTTTTTTGTAGAGAAGTTCTTTGGTGAAAGTTTCTCTTGTTTTCTTTCTTCTGAAATGTCTCTATTTTGCCTTGATCCTATTTTTTTTTAATTGAAATCTTTATTTTGCCTTGATTCTTAAAGGATAGTTTTGCTGAATGTACACAATTCTGATTAAAAGACCATTCGGCCCTGAATTCTGGGTTCCATAATTTATGAGGAGAATTCATCAGTAGCTCTTCAGCTTGGTATTTCTCTGCATGCAGTGTATTGTTTTTCTCTGGCTGATTCCAAGGTTTTCTAGGTGTGGTTTTCAACAGCTTGACTATATCATGCTTGAGTGTGTTTTTTTTTGTAGTTTTCTTGTTGGGCTTTGATAATGGTTTTGAGACTGTATATTATGTCTTTCACCAAATTAGGGAACATTTGGTCATTATTTGCTTATATACATGCATTTTCCAGTCCCATTCTTTCTGTTCCTCTCCTTTTGGGACTCTAAAGACAAAATATTAGAAGTTTTGATAGTGTTCCACAAGTCCCTGAAGGCTATCATTATCATCATCTTTTCCTCCCATTTCTCTCTTTTTCCTCTGCCTCCTCCTCTTCTCCCACTTGCTAAGATTACAAGCCTTTGCTATTGTGGCTGGCCATAATATTGAATATAGTTTTGAATATAGTTTTGTGACAAAAATCTTTGTTTGCTCATAGCAACATCTATATCATCTCAAGATTGATATTAATATATTGACTATCTTTTCTCTTAAGAATGGGTCACATTCTTAGTTCTTCATAGTTCAGTTCACGTCTGTATTACATGTTGGTCATTGTAATATTATATTGTGGATTCTCTGGGTTCTGTTACATTTCTTTGGAGAATACTGATTTTTAAGATAAAGTAGCAGATACAGTATTATTTTTGTTGTTGTTGAACTCTAATTGAAAACTCTATGTCTTGGATATCTCAAGTTTTAGCTGGGTTACACTGAGTCTATTCCACACATACCTGGTTCAGAAGCAGGCCAAAGATTTGGGCAGAGTGTATAGAAATTTCTGATTTCTGTTCCTTCCTCGTATTTACTATCCCCTGCTGTAGTTGTACCAAACTTTGTCTCTTGAATTTTTGGCTTGGACAGCAGATTCTCAAATGCATTTTTATTTTCTATGTAGTGCTCTCTAGCCTATATTCAGTCTAAAGTCTTAAAAAATGGTAACTAACAATGTTTTTTTCTTTCTGATATCTACTCTCTGCAACAACATGCCTGTTTTTCTTTACCCTCCACTTGCTTTATTTTTTTTTAAAGAACTTGTCCAGATTTTATTTTTTAATTGGTTTTACTGGTACACTTTATATACACATTATGATCACGTCAACACTGAAAATTTATTCCCGTACGTGGCACAACTTAATTCTCATTTTTCCCATTCTCCTGCCCACCCTACAATCCCTACCCCTTATAAACATAAACATTCTATACATGTCATTGTAGGAGCATTTGGTGCTTACTTAGGCATACTGAAACTGAGGTTTGAGAAGGTATAAAACTTAATAAAGGAGTTAAGTTTCAACCCCAAATTGTATGAATTTGATTTCAGGTTCTTTTATTTACTTTTTTTTTTTTTTTTTTTTTTTTTTTTTTTTTTTTTTTTTTTTTTTTTTTTTTTTTTTTTTTTTTTTTTTTTTTTTTTTTTTGGTACTTGCGATTGAGCCAGGGGTGCTTTACTACTGAAATAAATTTTTTTATTTTAGACTGAGTCTTAATTGAGTTGCCCATGCTGGGTTTGAACTTGGGATCCTCTTGCCTGAAGCTTTTGAGTTGCTGGAAATACTGGTATGTGCTGCTATACCCAATGAGCTCTGGTTCTGGATACCCTTTTATGTGTCTTGTGCTTTCTGCATGCTGGTCCTCAACCCATACAATTGGTCTTCGGATATTCTCTGCCATTTTCTCCATTTGCCTAGAAAGTGATTTGAAGAGCTGTGGCGAAACCCATGACCCAGGCACACAAGGGTACACATGGAGCTCAGCGCTGCAGATCTGTGCTCGTCTCTTGCCTATCTACCTTCTGCTTGGCTGGCCCAACCTGAGGCCTTTGGGAAGTGGCCACATTAGAGCTTCCATCAGTCCCAGCCATGCTTCTGTGGGCAACCTGGCTTGTTGCAGTTGTATCTGGGTTCAGTAAATGCTTTTCCTCATACTGTGGAAGGTTCTGGAATGCTTTCACCAAACATGGCTCCTTCCTCTCTCTGTCAGCATTAGTGTGGTTAGAGCAGGTGGGCCTCCCTGTCCTACCATGGCCACCCCCATCAGGCTGGCCATCTGAGTCCTGTTCTCGTTCCTAGACTGAAGAAACATACCTTTAGCCTTTTTTTCTGGGTGCCCCTTCCTGGCCAGGGGATGCAGCTGTCCTAGGTAACCCATATTTAGGTTCTGGCAGTCTCTCTCAAAGGAGAAAGGAGGACACCCACCTTGCTGATACCCACCCGAGAGTGAGCCCTTGGGTTCTTCCCCAGTCCCCGGCCCTTCTGCACTGCCTTGGGTAGACAGGGTGTTCTTTTTATACATACCACAAGCAGGGCTACCAGAGCCGGCTGTAAGGATCATTCTTTGGTCATCTTTTGGTGAACTTGTCATGCAAAGCTTGGAGGGTAGACGTTTCTCTCTACAGGGGAGCAGGTACACTCTAGCTGCTGTCTAATTCATTTGCTTTGTAACTTTTAAATCTTTTCCCCATCTCATTATGATGTTTCATTTCCTTCCATCTGGCACTATGAGGCTTTCACAGTATGAAATTTAAAATGAAAATGATGAAGATGATAATATTGGTTGGAATAGAACATAGCAAAAGCTTTGCAATTAAAATAAATTTTAGTATTTGATTTCCTCCTTATTTCTCTGTCTAATAATTTGTGTTAGTATATACAGAGATGACAGAGAAGATATATAAAGAAAATCCAAAATAACTATGTACTTCAGACCAACCATGACTTCTTGCCTGACACCAAGTACCTGTGCCAGATGTGTGGAGGGAGGAGTGTGGCTATGGCAGGTCCTCTGAGGAGATGTTTGGGGTGAGAGTGAACCTAGGAGGGTGTGTGCCAACTGGGAGACCCATCAGAAGACCCTAAAACCTTGACCAGGGGCCCCAATCCAGCTTGCAGATATATTTGTCTGCCTAAAGTAAAAATTAAAATAAATTGAGCTGTCATTTAACACATATAGAAATTTCAGATTGGATCTGTTAGCTGGTCCCCTCAAAGAATCAGAAGATGCCTGTTGTGCGGATCTGCTGTCTGCCAGAGCCAAGCGTATTCAGATCTCATGTTATGTGTTCACCTGGCATCTCTTCAAGGACACATGTCACGTGCTGCCTTGAGAAACCACTTTCCGAGCTCTTACACCTGCTCCCTCACCAGCGACCCCTCTGCTAGACCCTGGGGAAACTCAGTGCTACCCCAAACTTAGCTGTTTTCTTCAGTTCTAGGATTTATTATTTGAATCTCCTGGCATTTTGAGTATTAAGCCAGAACCCTAGATGTTTCCAGTGTCAGTCATTGCAGTGTTGATTTCTGTTTTCAAATGGCTGAAGATGCAAACAGCTCAGGAAGCATATCTTTCTTTGTATGTTTTAGGGACACATTTCTCTCCCTGTCTGCTTTTCTGAGCTGTATCAAGCACTGAAGCAAGTGTGAGGGGCACCGTGGCAGCCACACAGTAGCAGCCTTGTCAAGCGCTGGTCAGAGAATTATCCATCACCCGTGCTTAACTCAATTAGAACTTGTCACGGCAGCATGACAACATGTGACGTTTACGTGAACATTTCCATGTCACACTGTGCCCCCGGGCACTTCTGTGCATGGCTCTGCCCGTCTGCCAGGAGCTGTTTCAGAGCAGCCTCACTTCGGGTTCCTCCCTCCCAGCTCTCACGTCTTCGGCGCGCCATGCTTGCTCTGTCTGTTTGCCCACTCTGACTCTCCCTGTTTGCCTGACTGCTTCAGCTGCCGCCCCTTGTTTGGCCCCATCGCTGTGGGTTCAGGTTTGGTCACCTGTTCTCATCCCAAACCACCTGCTGTCCTGACTGCTTAAATCCAGCTTCCCAGGAATGAGGTGTCTTTTCTTTGTGGTAATATCAGTTAATCTCTACAAAAATAACATACGTTCATTTTAGAAGATAAAGGAAAGTATATGGAAAGTACTTTTTAAACATGCTTAATCTCGCACTCAGAGATGATGCCCTCACCATTGTGGACTTACATCCATCTCGACATCTGCATCTAGTCTTCACTTATAAAAAACAGGGATGGTTTGGGGCTCACTCTTTAGCAGCTGACCTTTCCTGCAGTGTGACCAGAACTTTCATCGTCATTCCTCAGGAACAGTTTTTCAGTTTCCAGCATCCGGCAAGCACAGTTAATGTGAGTAGACCCCTCCTGGGAATGCATTGTGGTCTGACCTCGCCCGCCCTCTGGGCTGGCTTCCACCCTTTCTCTCACCCTCAGCCCTGGGCCCTTAACCCAGGACACTCCCCTCAGTGGACACCTGGGGCCCCTCCCTTGCTGGGAATGTCCAGACCAATTGGCTTTCTGGCACTCTCCTTGCATCTCATGCCCAGTTGTGCTTGAGTGTCTGGATAGCTGTGCAGACACACACGTGATTCCTGGTCTTGGTGGCCACCATTCATTTGTTCTGTGATCTGGGTGTGTGGTCTAGTGCTTTTTACAAAGGTGGCACTGAGACCATGTTGTCTGAATGAATGACTGACTTCCTCACTAAGCAATCACTTTGGAAGGCATGTGGCATTATTCATCTCTCAGCTGCCCTTCAGCAGGACCCACTGGGGCGATGGCTGTGGCTTGTCTCAGTGGAGACCTCAGTTGGGTTCCCTCAGCCTCATGACCTCACACAGTGCTCTGCATATGGTCTCTGTGTGGTTCCTGTGAGATGTGAGATTATTTACAAGGAGAGATGTGTCCCAACAGGTGAAGGGACAGATTTTCCAGGGAATGCCTTCAGTTTTCTGCTGCTTCCTCTCACATGGTACAGTCTCCACAACTATGATCTCACCTAATTTCCCAACCACTGGAAGCCTGAGTTCTGCCCTTCCTTGTGAGGAGGGCAGGCCTAAGAATCTCACCTGATTGCACCAGTCCAAGGAACACATGTGTGGGGCAGTGTGGGGGCCCCACACCCAGTGAGGGAGGCCAGGCTGGGCCACCTTTGTCCTTCAGCCAGCGCATTGTCCAGTCCCGAGCCACATTCAGAGCCATGCGTGAGAACTGCAGGACTGTGATGCTAGGCTAGCAACATCTGCATCTACTTTTAGGCAGCAGAGGAGGAACCTTCTCTGGTCCATAGTCAGGGCCCCTGGACAGTTGCTCAGCAGGACAGGAGACAGTTTCCTGCAGGTGAAAGAATTGCGAGTACTGCTTAGCATTTTAGAATTGGTGACTCAGACAGGGGCTGATGATTAGGCGGAAGACTATTGGTCTTGTGAGTTGTGTTCAGCAGTGGGAATGAGAAGCGGTAGCATATAGTTCAAGAGAAATCAGACAGCAAAGTTGAAAAGACCCCAGTTTTCTGTCATCTATGCAAATTGTCACTGAGATTGTGAAGCAAATATCATTGTTGTCACTACCAAAGCCACTGACAGAAACACCTCTCCTGAGCAGCTTGTGCACGTGCTACTGCCACACTCCCTCTCAGCTGCCCTCTCATCTTTCCAGCTGGCTTTGTGGTCAGCGATTCATCCACATTTGCCTGAAACAGGAGCTGTCATCACAGAAGTACTTTGTTGGATACATGAATGAGTGAATGCAAGGAATGACACAGTTTAATTGGTTTTGTTTTGTAAATGTGTTTTCAGAAATGAATCATGCTAAGTATAACTTCTCATGTAGGCTTCTATAATTTACTATCAGGTAAAAATGGAGAAATGTAGACAGGATGCTATTACAGTGAGATAGACTTGTGAAACAGCAGATGCCTGCCACATACCATAGTAAATATCTTTTTATGTTATTTATCTATCACCTTTATCTTTATGATAAATAGCATCACTGTCATCAATATTACATATAGGTGAAGAAACAAGAGTCCAGATATATTGTGTAGTTTATCTGTGTTCACCCAGTTAACTTGATGTAGATCTAGAATCAATATCAGTAGAAAGTTGATCATAGACTTTGGTTAGATATCAGATATGTCTGAATTAATTCCCAAAACAGTATAGGGAACAGATGGACCTGACACCACTCCAGAGACCAGATGAAAGTAGAGATGAAAAAACTGACCAGCTGGTGTAAGCAGAAGAACCCGTGTTTGAGAGATAGTCAGCTCTGATCCTCAGAGAGATAAAGTCTGGTTACCATGGGCAGAAGTCTGGGTAAAACCATGATGAAATGTCCTGCAGTGGCTAGAAGGGAGTGGAGCTACCATATGGAGGGCTGGAGGCCCTGGCTCATTTTTCTTACTTGGACATTCTTGCTCAGCAGGATCCTACTCAGAGCTGGCTTCTGAATTTTATACCTTGTTGTCCTACTTTGTTCAATTCTTGCACTGAATAGATCATGGCAGACAGGAATCATCTCTGCAGGAGACTTTGTATCTTACTTGGCGGTGTGGTTCTGAAGTGCCACTTATCATGTAACTTCCTTATTCATAATTCAACACATATGCATGTTGTAATTGGGCCATATTTCTTAAATGTTGGGAAAAATCATGCTTATGGAATTTCTTATTATAGATAGAGCAAGTAGAACAAGTCTGCCTGGGAACTGGTAAGATTAAGAGCATTGTTCCCTGGGGCATGTCCTCAAGAGATTCATCTGGCAATAGGAGAGCAAAATCATGGTCAATAAAGAACCATCATGTGTATGGGAATAAGCAGAATACCCCCAAACACACAAAACAGAAGACTGGATGAAGTTCCCAGGTAGAGATATGTGGAAATGGAAGTTCTGACCTGGCCAAGGATGAGGAGATGCTTCTGGGAAGGGCCTTTGCACTTAATCTTCCAGAGTGTAACCTGTGTGTTATGGAACTGGCACAAGGTGGTCCAAGAGGAAGTAATAGTATATGCCAGGGTAACAGACTATTCCTAGATGTCAGTGACTTAAAGCAGACATCAACACCTTCTATGTTATACATCATGAGAGGTTGGCCAGAGCCCTGGGATCTTCCCCTGCAAGCCCTTCCCAGGAGTCTGATTAGTCAGCCACACCTAGTACTTGTGGCAAGAGAGAGAGAAATAGTCAAGCCCCACGATGGCCCAATATGCTTCTGACCTGATCTTGCATTTCCCCTCTGGTCCAGTGCTTAAAACCATGTGGCAGAGTCTGATAGCCATGAGCCAAGGACATCCTCTTTCTACAGTGGCAGTGGTAGCTGAAATCTGGTCATGAGAAAGATTCTCCATGTCATGGTTCAGTGGCCTTTGTGGCTGCTTTCCTTGTGATCAGAACATCTAAGGCCCAAACTTCTGAGTTTGGAACTGCCCCAGCTTGTGCTTTGCCTCTAGACTTAGTCAGCCTTTAATTTTGAATTGTATTGTTGCTCTTAGGTGCTGCTATAATGCTTGACAAATTCTCTGTGAATATGGGAAAAAATTGAAGCGTAAATCATCTTGAGGATAGCATTTTCTAATATGGATGTGTGGCAACACAACTCCGGGTGATTTTTATTCTTTATTTTCAACAGGTTGTCATCAGCTGCTACAGAGCAATAAATCAGAGTTAGATTTTCAGGGTAAAATGGGTTTAATTTCTCACTGTTACATTCATGTTTCTCTTCCTCCATCCTACCTGGGACTTGTGATCCTTAATGATGCAATGATAAAAGTTGATGGTCACAACCTCAGTCTTATCAAGTGGTTTGACAAACTGCAGAGATCCACATCCATCTGTTGCCTGCCTATGCTGTGACTGTGCAGATGCAGCCACCTCAGTTTGTCACCGCTGTGCATCCCACAGATAGACTGCAGGCCTGGAGTCTTAGGCCCAAAGCTGTGTGCAAGTAGAAAGCTTGGCCAGATGGCCTGTACATTCCCACTCACCTATAAAATTTCACGATCTCGGGTCTTAAGGTACATACCAGGCCCTGTGGGAAGGTCTGTGATTGCTTCTATAAAACTGCGCCTGAACTTTGCTCTTATCCTCACTTTCCTCCTCTGGGAAATGGCGGTGTTTCATGGCTCCTTCCTAATTATAGGCAATTCTGTTGGGTCTTGTGCAGCTAGCATTCAAGAAACAGCCTTGCAGTTCCCAGTGAACTCATGGCTTCTACCTGCAGGGATGCAGTTAGAATGGACTGGAGGCCTTGTCCCTTGCAGTCTGGAGTGTGGGGGATGAAGGCCAGGGCCTTAAGCTTGCTTGGTGCCTGGGGTGGATCAGCCATTGTCCAGGGGGTAGCTCTGGCCCCTCAGAGCTGTCCCAGCAGCTCCTGAGAAGGGGCTGCAGAGTGAGGACTGGATGAGCTAATGCACTTGTCTGGTGCACACTGAGCACTCAGTAATGTTGTCATGACTTCATCCCTACCATGACTCCTCCTTCCTCTTCTGACCCTCTCCCTGGCAGGTCTCTTCTGTCAGATGGATAGAGTGAGGCTGGATCACCCAAGGCCTCCAGCTGCAAAACGCAAGTTGCTAGGATTGGTTGACAATGAAGTTGCTTTACAATAAGTTCCCTCCTGCTCTCAAACATGGGATGTGTTGCATTTGAAAGGTCCAGAAGGGCTGAGATTACCTTTGCATATTAATCTATCATTGACACCTTTTTATCTTTTTAGATTGTTGTGTAAAGAGGGAGTGTAAATGGCACACTATGTTTCCTTGAAGGGATTCCTCACATGTTGCTGTGAAGCTATAGACACAAGTTCATTTCCAAGTTTTGATCTCTTCATTAATTCCTTTGTGGGCCCATGTAATCCTGAGTTGACCATATATCCTACCTATACCATAGTCACAGTTTACTGGGAGAAAAATTTTGTCTGCATTTAGCTCTTCTCACTGCTGTGCAGATTTAGGTTTGACCAAAGGTCCTAGGCCCACTGTGTATGCCTGCCCCTCAGAAATGAGGATCAGTACATATTCAGGGCTGAAAGGCACAGCCCATTCTTAAGTATCATCCTTTCCTCTGCCACACCTAAGACACCCAGGAAACCTCAGAAATGAGAAAAGTAGAATTAGGACAGGCTAGCACCTACTATGTACTATATACAGTGTTTTAAAATACATGTTTTCAGTTACTTATGCATACTAGAGAAATTGAGACCAACAGCTGATCTACTCACAGCAGCAGACCACTATGATGATGGCTTTCTGTGTGTCAACCCCTGATCCTGGTGTGGTGAAACCCTATCCTGCAAGGTAGTGGTTAGCCCTCTTACGAATGAGTGGGTGGTATTAAGTCTAAGAGGCACAGGCAGAGAGAACCACGCTGGAAAGGTAGCAAGGGTAGATCCGGGTTGGGAAGGGGCAGCCTTACCTCAGACCACTCTGTTGCAGCCCACACCCTCATGTACCTCACAGCCTTGCTCCGCTACAGTCGTGGGGTACCTCAGAGTCCTTACCTCAGATACCCACAGTCAGCTGCCTGCTACCATAACCTTGGAGTTGCAGGGCACAGCTTGGTTTTGGGAGAGGTATTGTTATCATCTGGGAGATGATGGAGCCATGCACTTTACCAAGGAAAAGCCAGCTAAGGTGACAACTTTGCCAGGAACCAAAGCCATGAACCGGTGTCTGTCCATGGTGCAACAAAAGCTGAGCCTTTTCCCTCCCAAACCTGAGACTAGCACTGCTTCTCTAAGCATGACTGTATCCTAAGGCAATTTAAAGTCACCTTTTAACCAAATTGTATGTTTGTTTCATTATGTTAACTTTATGGTTCATTATGGTAACACTGAGCTTTAAATCTGCTCATCTATGTATCACCTCCTTGTGTAAAGCTTAGCAACCTTATTTGGCATATGACAGACATAGTACAACTTGGGTGACTCTGACAAAGAAAGCAGCAGGAAAGCACAGAATACCTAAAGTTTATAGATCTATTAATAACACATTTTAAGAAAATCACTTTTTAGATTTTAAACAAAGAGAACCACTGATAATCCTTGATTCTGTTAGAGAGGTGGCATTTACAGATTTACCTCAAAGAGGACTTGCAATTGGAGGGTGGAAAACATTCTGTGGAGACTCCCCCAGCGCCAGTGCTTTCTTCCTTAAGTGGTGTTAGACACTGTTGGCCAGGTGTCGGCCAGTTATCTATGGGAGATTCCCAGTGTGACCCAGGCCTCCTCTAGGCTCCAAGGTACTGAGTGCTATGAAACCAACCAGTAGCAGGATAAAGCAAGACTCACCAGGCAGGATAAGCAGACACGGTGATTTGGAACTTGAAGTAGGAGGACCGAGCTAGGGGAGAGAACAGCTCACTGTAATAGATGCAGAAGCCACGGAAGAGTGACACTGGCTCAGTTCTCACCAGTGCCAGTGTAGATCTTCCAGCCCAAACTCTCAGGGCTGACCACACCTTGAGAGCTGGTAGCAGACCTGGAGCATTCTTTTTTTACAGGCACAGAAACAGGGTGAAGAAATTAAGGAAGTTCTGTCTCTTGCCATGGGGTGCAAATCTAGAAGCCAGACTTTTCCAGGACTTTAGAGACATTTATATTTTATTTTTTTGGTAAAGTTTCACAAAAGGATTATTAAGGTACTGCACATATTTAAAATGTTGAACTTGATCAGCTTCAACATATGCAGATGCCCAAGAAATTTCTGGCATATTCCATATAAGAAATATTTCAGTTGCTCCCCAGATGTTATTTGTGGCCTTTTCACTCTGTCCCCAGCCAACTATTGTCCTGCTTTCAGCCACTATAGACTTAGATGTTTGAGAATTTTCTTTGAATGAGGTCTTACCTATTCACATCTGCCTGACATCACTCAGTGTGATGATTCTGATGTGATGATTCATGTCTACTTTGTTGACATGAACAGTAGTTCATTCCATTCTATAGCTTCTTAGAAGTTTATTCTAAGATAGCATTTTTCACATGTCTTTTAACTTGAGGTGGGCATTTGAGTTGTGTCTATTTTTTAGCTATTAAAATGAAACCTGCTATAACCATTTGTACATAAGTCTTTTAGATAGACCTGTTTCTACTTCTCTGGCAAATGTTCATTTCAGGTTCATTTCTTTTGCTGCAGGGAATAATGGCTGCTCTGAAGGCTTCCAGTAGTTTTGCCATGTGAAGGTGACATGCAGTGGCTATGGGGAACTGGAACTGATCATATTTCCCTGGTTTGGGTTTTTTTTTTTTTTTGTACCAGTTTGCATTCAGCTTTGTCCTGGACAGGATGGATATTTTTCTTGATGGACCGTAGTGCTATCATGTGCCCAGTGATGGCTGGCTTTGGCATCCTAGCTACGCTGCACCCCTAAGTTTTACCTGTTCTTATTTGGGTAGGAGGTTAGATCTCCAAGCTCACTCCTTTCACTCTGGGCCCTTGTTTTGGATCTGTCCAGTAGTAGTGGCCTGGTCAGCTTTGCATAACCAGCCTTGGATTAGGCATCTGCTCAGTTTTGTGATGCAGATACCTCCCCTCTGGCCAATTGTGAGAGATCAATATGATGCCACTGCATGACGACTTCACTGGTTCTTGTGAGGAGGTACAAGCTGTCTTCAGAGCACCTTTAGGCCTGTGTCATGCAGTTGTCACTCAGAAATCAGGCTGAGGTACTAAGGTGGGAGGCGCAAATCTCAGTCAAGTTCTGATCTTTGCTTGGCTGGTCAGTCTGCCTCATCCATGACTCAAAGGGAGGTGTGAAGCACCAGAGTCTAGTTCTGTTGCCTCATCTGTGCATGGCTGGGTGGATCTGCCTCCCTAGAGTTCGTTCTGAAACCTCCAGCTGCTTTCAGCAGGTTCCCTTTTTCTTTGCTTGTTCACTTTCCCTTTGAGGTTGACTTCCCAGGGCTCCTCCTACCTAGGGATCTGTGTCCCTACAGGCCTTTTCCTGGGTCATGGCTGTACCCTGATCACCTCTTCCTACTTCCATCTTGCCCTGCAACCCATCTTAGGTCAATATTGGAGCCAGGCTCTTCCCTCAGACTCCAGATGGAGACTCTGGTCATGTCATGTCCTGCCTATGCTGCCACGGTCGTGCGCACACTCAGACATCATCACTGTCACACCTCTTGAAGGCCTTAGCTCCTGCTCCATTTATAGCTGCCCTTCTGCTTGTGCTGTTGCTGTACACACGTATCTTAGTTGAGGGTGTTAACAGACTGGGCTGGGACCTCTTCTCCCCAGCCTCCACTTCACTCCCACTCAGGGTTTTGGGAAGCCTGTTAGCTATGTCCCTCACTAGATCCAAGTCCTTAAGAGCCTCAGTTTCCTCATCAGTGAAAATCAGAATAGCAGTACCTTCCACTCGAGATCCCGGAGGTTACAAGAGGGTTCTGGGTGCGGTGGGCTCCCAAGTCTGCTGTTGTGAGCCCACCCGAGAGCTCAGCGTAGTGAGCAGGGCCTGGTCCAAAGCAAGACGTCTGCGCATGAGGTATTCATACTTTTTCATCTAATTCCTCTGAGAAGGAATTTTGCCTTACTAAAAATGTGTTCAAAATTTTATTTTCCAAATTTATATCATGTTATTCATATATGTGTCCTATAAATATATGTGGTATTTGCTATTTGTTGATGATGATGAGAATATGATTTTACACACAAATGATAATTAGACAGTTTCCAATTTGTAAACCCCTTGGAGAATTGCGTAATTTGGCATTTCTGTTTTCTGATTGGTCATTCTTATTTGAAAATGTGCCACTATAACTCTGCAGACTCCCCTGTTCACTGCCTTCATGCTCCCAGGCTCCCTGGAGTCTGCACACACTTTTCCCACACTGTCACCCCCACTAGCACAGCTATGCTCATAAGTGACCTGATTTCTGTCAATGAGAAATTGGCAGATGCCGGGTAGAGTGCTGGTGAGGGAGGGAGGAAGTGGGAGCTGCTGTGACATCGTCCTTACTGTACCCATAGAGAGGGAGCCAGATGCCTAAGGTGGGAGCACAGAGGCAAGAAGTAGCAGCAGGTACACACACCTGGCACCTGAGCAGGCTGGGAACCTCTGAATAGGCCACACAGAGCAGCAACACATGGAAGGGACAGTTTCATGGAGAAACAGGCTTGCATTTTGAATATTTTGCATATATCAGAGTGTTTGCATATATTGAAGTTGAGGTAACGGGGAGAAGCTGTGCTGGAATAATAGCAGGAAAACACCAAAATCTCTGGAAGGCTTTCTTTTTAAGAGTACACTGTCACTGGAAAGCCATGCCATTTCTGTTTAGGGATGTGTTGTATGCACTTTACCAGTGACAGTAGAGTCTCACAGTGACCAGGACACTTCCCCAGGTCATAGTCAACATAGCAGAGATAATCTGTGGTGACTTGCGCATGTTTTGGCTCCATCCTGGGGATGGAGGGATCTCTCCCAGTCCCTCACACTATGTGTCACAAGGGGACTTGGCTCCACTGGGTCCATGTCCATGTCCTTGTTTGCCTTATCTGAGCTCCTGTGATGTATCACATGGCATTCCTGTGACCAGGCACAGCATAGAGAATGATTTCCTCTTTGGTTACATGTGGGCCACAACGGTGGGGTCATTGTAAGAATAAAGTGAGGGCACTGGTAGGCACTGGCTGTGTGGCAGATAGAGTGGTGCAGATCCCTGCCCCGCCTGATGCCGCACAGCACTGCCACGTGCCAACAGCTGTCCTGGTGATTGGCTCAAAGCCAGCAGCATCTTGTAAAGGGGATAGGAGGCTTTTATTGAAAAGACAGATGCAACATAGTGATCCATGGATTCATCTCC
Source organism: Petromus typicus (assembly GCA_004026965.1). Taxonomy (NCBI): domain Eukaryota; kingdom Metazoa; phylum Chordata; class Mammalia; order Rodentia; family Petromuridae; genus Petromus; species Petromus typicus. The sequence continues at coordinate 15,823 of PVIR01036019.1, forward strand.
TTTTCTTTTTTTTTTAGGTTTTTTGAGACAGGGTCTCGCTTTTGTGGTTCAGGCTGGCCCCGAGCTCAGCCTCAAACTCACATCACAGCAATCCTCCTGCCTCTGCCTCCCGAGTGCTGGGATTACAGGCATGAGCCACCACGCCCGGCACTGTGGTATGTGGTACTGGTTGCTGCTGGGTTGAGTCTCCACACCCAGTATTGTTATGTGGTTACCGGGGAATCGAACCCGGGCCCTTGCGCTTGCAAGACAGGCGC
>PVIR01036020.1:0-16076 GCA_004026965.1 Petromus typicus
AAAAAAAAAAAAAAAAACCCTAAAAAGAAAATGAGAATCAAATTGTGTCATATTCTGATACAAACTCTCAATGTTGAATGTGATGATGATGTGTATTCATAATGTACCAGTAAAGATTTGAATTTTTTTTTTTTTTGAGACAGGGTCTCGCTTTGTGGTTCAAGCTGGCCCTGAGCTCAGCCTCCAACTCACATCACGGCAATCCTCCTGCCTCTGCCTCCCGTGTACTGGGATGACAGGCGTGAGCCACCACGCCCAGCACTGTGGTATGTGGTACTGATTGATGCTGGGCATGAGTCTCCACGCCCAGTATTGTATGTGGTTTCAGGGAATTGAACCCGGGTCCTTGCTCTTGCAAGACAGGCACTGGAACCACTGAGCTAAATCCCCGGCCCAAGATTTGAATTTTTTAAAAAAAGTTTTGTTGGGCTGGGGAGTTAGCTCAGCAGTTCCGGTGCCTGTCTTGCAAGCGGAAGGGCCCGGGTTCGATTCTCCAGTATCCACATACAATACTGGGTGTGGAGACTCACACCCAGCAGCAACCAGTACCACATACCACAGTGCCAGGCGTGGTGGCTCATGCCTGTCGTCCCAGCACTCGGGAGGCAGAGACAGGAGGATTGCTGTGATGTGAGTTTGAGGCTGAGCTCAGGGCCAGCCTGAACCACAAAGTGAGACTGTCTCAAAAAACCTTAAAAAAAAAAAAAAAGTTTTGTTGGACTAGGGATTTAACTCAGTGGTGCCGTGCCTGCCTCACAAGTAGATGGTCCTGAGCTCAATGCCTGTTAACAGCAACAACAAAAAAAAGGTAAGCTTTATTGCTGGGCATTTATGTTCTCCTGTAATCCCAGCACTCAGGAAGCTGACAGTTAGATCCTGTCTCAAAAAGAAAAATAATTTTGTTGTGATGAGGGCCAGAGATGTAGGGGTGGATGAAAGGTGGGGGAATTACAGAGGGTCTCTTTGTGGGGGAGGTGGATATGGATGTGGGATCAGGCAAGTTCTGATCCAATGGGATTGGCCCAACAGAGGGTTGGCATGGGGAGGAAGAGCAGAGCCTTGCTTGAAGTAAGGACAAGAGTCTAATGAGAACTAGTTCAAGTAGGAGCTGCTGAATTTGGGACTGAGAAGTCCTAATTGAACGTGGGAGCATATACTAGCAGCATTGTTCTCCCAGTTTAGGAGCTCTGGCAGGGACTTTTCGACTGGCCATGACAGTCTTGGGCTCTCAATGACCTGTGGCCACTCCCTCAGTCTCTTACTTCATTCTTCATTCCCCTGCCTTCTAGGAATCTTCTTTTCTGGCTGCCTGTCATTAGATGGTGGTCCACCCTTCGGCCAAGATATATTATCTAGATATCCCTTGATTATGTCAGCAGAGACCTTTCTTCTGAGTAAGATCCTAGTCATCTTTCTGGGGCCACCATTGAAGCCACTGTAGAAGCTTGTCTTCCTCTGGGGCAGGAGGGCCCAAGCAAGGTCAGCCCTTTCTCTGACAACTAGTCCCCAAACATGTGGCAGTCTTGGTTCCCTTCTGCGACCTCCACAGGTTGTCCTAGGTAGTCTCTTGGGAAGGCTTCCATAAATGCCTGTAACATAGCTCTTCCCTGGTTGCCATGGCCCAGCAGAGCTAAACAGGGAAGCCGTGGTCACTCACTGGAAAGTTTGTATTGTTCCCATCAGGCGTTCCCCGGAGTCAGCTTGTGCTTCTCCGGCCTTGGGCAGGCTGGACATAGGAACAAAACACTGAAAAGCAAAAGTGTTTATAGCCCGTAGTTTAAAGGACAGCTTTTTATAGGAAAAATGATGGCAAGCCAGCTGCATCTTTGTGGCCTTTCCCAGAGAAGCAGCTGGAACAGAAACTTCAGCTCTGGGCCAGGGATTTAGCTCAGTGGTTCTGGCACCTGTCTTGCAAGCACAAGGACCCGGGTTTGATCCCTGGTAACCACATAACAATACTGGGCGTGGAGACTCACGCCCAGCAGCAACCAGTACCACATAGCACAGTGCCAGGCATGGTGGCTCACGCCTGTAATCCCAGCACTCAAGGAGGCAGAGGCAGGAGGATTGCTGTGATGTGTGTTTGAGGCTGAGCTCAGGGCCAGCCTGAACTACAAAGCGAGACCCTGTCTCAAAAAACCTAAAAAAAAAACCAACAAAAAAACATAAAACTTCAGCTCTGACTGCTTGAACCTTTCCACGGCCCACAGAAATAGAGCTGTCTGCATCTTCAGCTCAGCACCTCATGCCTAGCTCTGGGCTCCAGAGCTGTCTTTGGGGCTCTGGCCCTCTTGTGTTCAGGAGGCATAGTCCCAACCCTGGTGCAATTTGGTCCTGTGACTGGCCAGGTGACCCTGTGTACACTGCCTGGCTAGTGTGCTGCAGCTCCTAGGGCTGGCTGTCACACCCTTCCTGGCTTCCCAGGTGCCACCCGGGACTGCTGCAGGCCTCACTCATGCCCACCATTCACCTACCAACTTCCTGCTCCCCTCTTCTGACTAGACTCCCATCCCTCTTGCCATTTTCCTGAGCCCTGCACACAACCCTGCTGTATACAGGCTGCTTTCCTCTCCCTTTCATTTCTGCACTGCTCCATACCTTTTCAGTGGGACCTGCTTGACTCACAATGTGACTAGCTCATCTGTTGGAGCAGACCCTATAGGGAGTCTCTGTTTCTATGCACACTGTAGCCCAAGCACCTAGGATGGTGCCTGGTACCATGGGTCCTGGGAGTCCCTAGATGGGTATGGTAACATGCACCCTGCACTCCCTAGAGGGTGGTGCCCAGACTTTTGACGCCCTCTCACTTTCAGTCCTGGCACATGTACCAAAAGCCACATTATGCCATCTGCCTCAGGTATGAGGTGCTTCTGCAGGACATGTACTATTGTAGGATAGCACCCTACTTCTCTGCCTTTGGACTTGCCCTGTGCACTCCTGCCCAGCCCTGTAGCATGTGGATCATTCTGGCTTGGCCTCTTCACATCCCAGCTGCATGCCCCTTAGCACTGCAGCTAGGTCAATCCAGTGGACCTCTTCCTCCCACGGCTGTGGCCCCTACCCTGCCTGTGACCCAGGTGGTACACAGGGCCTTCGGGGTCCATTTTCTTCTTGTTGCTGCCCTCCGCCGTTTCACCCAATGTTTATCATACCCCCTCAGAGCTGCTGTTCTAAGTTATTTGCATTTGTGTGCTTCCTGCTTCACATGTAGCATTGAAGCCCTCTAAGCTCCATGAGGGTAAGGAGTTGGGCTTTTGGAGTTCTTTGGTACTCAGTACCAAAGCCAGAGCCTCACACTTGCTAGGCAAGCGCTCTACCATTGAGCTGAATCCTCAACACCCAGGGATTTTTTTTCCCTCTTTCCTGATAAATCTCCACTGCCTAGAATCATGTGTAACTGTTGAATAAGTAAATTAAATTCTACAGTGGGCCTTTTCCCTAAGGTTTGGTCTTCAAATGAGTAGGACAGAATCGAGTGTAGCCTGCTTTGCTACTGGCTGGCCAGTTTAGACTTGGAAAATAGGAACAGTACTGTTTGGGGTTAATGACTCCTACATAAGGGCAAATGTATGGAGTTGGATACTTTTGGAGGGCTTGCAGTCTTCCCAAACACAGCAAATCAATGCACATCTAGCATCCACTCATTTGGGCCTCTTTAAGCCATGCATGGTGGGGCACAACAGTCACCCAAGTACTGGGGAGGCTTAAGAAGATCGTGGGTTCAAGGTCAGCTTGAGTTACATAGTGAGAACTTCTCTCCATGAATGTATGATATAACAGCACAGTTTCCCAATGCACTTTTGTAAAGCGAAGAAAGGCTTTTTTTTTTTTTTTGGAGACAGGGTCTTGCTTTGTAGTTCACACTGGCCCTGAACTTACTATGTAGCCCAAGTGAACCTTGAGCTCACAGCAATCCTCCTGCCTCTGCCTTCTGGGTGCTGTGCTTATAGAAATGAGCCACTGTGCCTGGCATTGTGGTATGTGGTACCGGGGATCGAACTCAGGACCTTTTGCTTGCCAGGCAGATGCCAGAACCACTGAGCTAAATCCCTGGCCCGAGAAAGGCCTTTTAAAGGCTGTCAGGTACCTCTGCAATCTGAGGCCTTGTATTTGCCTAACAACATTTGTACTTTGCTAACAGATTTGCTGCTGAAAGTACCATGAGGACAACCTCTGTTTTCTGTTTCACTGGGCAGATATTGAAGAAGGGGTTACTGTGCAGAAACAACTGCCACTCCTAGCTCCCTGGCCCCCGAGATTGGCTGTGTGCCCCCTCTAGGTTCTGGCCACCCTTTCCCATGCATGCTCTCCCGTGGTGGGGTTAGAGGCTTGGGCAGGAGCTCAGGGACCCTAGGCCTTCCCTATGAGGGTGGCATCCAGCACATGGTGGAGACACCTGACAACTGGATCTCCAAGGGAACTAGAGAGGGCAGTCCTTCTGGGTACTCCTGTGCCCTGTGGGCCCCCACATCCCTGGCATGCCTGTCTTCTGTGCCAGCATCAGGGCCACTTGGTTTATTGCTAGGGGACTGTATTTGGGGAGAATTTTTTTGTGCCCTGGCTCATTGAACTTCCTGTGCCTCAGCAGTCTGAACAGTGTTCTGTTTGTTTTGGTCAGGTCGAAAAGGAAAGGAGTCTGGTGTGGAGGAGTATTGTGTAATTATTTTATTTGTTAACATTTTTTTCCTATTTTTGCAACAAGGCAAATTGTCTTTGAATAAATAGTGCTGGGAGCTTATCACAGAGGAGGCATATGTATTGTACTCAGTACATTCTGAATTATCTGGGTTTATTTTTATCTGTTAGATTCACTTAAGAACAGTTCCGAGGCAGCTTTTGAAGCTAACACATAGGAAGTAAGAAACTCGAGTTATTTTGTCTTTCCCCCAATGGCTTGCATTAAAGGGCCTGTGAGGATAGGACAATAGTGTAATTACTAATACTTGCATATAGCGAGTGTATCAGGCACAGATTGCTGGGGCTTTGTTGTTTGGGCTTCTGAACATCTTAACATCTTTTTAATATTAAAATAATCCCCCATTGTATGTATATTTAAGCCTAATGATGGAACTAGGAGGCTTGAATTGACCTTTTTCTTCATGTACCATGAGGCAGGCTGTTCACACCACTTTGGCAAACCTGAGAACTGGAAAGTGGCGTTACAAGGTGGTGGCTGCAGCTCTAACCACTGCAGCCACATCTCTAGGTAGGAAGAAGTAGAGAACAAGGGTAGAGCACAAACCACATATACGATGATACAACCTTCAAACCGCTCGTAATTTCCATCTTCACACCCATTTCTTTTATGAAGCAGCACATAGCCCCAGAAGGGCAGTGTCTTCAACAACAGTGATTTGTTGATCACCATGGGCCTGGGTCACTTGTCACTCCAGGACCTAGGGGAGAAGGACAGTTGGCGGCAAGGCTCCTTGGGCAAGCTGTCCTTGGAGGCTCTGGCTGTAGACCGATGAAGGAAGGGCTTAGTTGTGTCATGAAGCCAGCAGCAGGGCCAGTGTAGCAGTTTGCAGGATAAGAGATCACTTCAGTACTGTTCCCTGAGCTCCATGACCCAGGATCTTGGCATACTGTGCAGGATCTGGGGAGGGCACAAACATACTGTCATCAGTTTCCCTCAAATGGACTTAAAGCACTGATGAGCTCAGCTGTCCCCAACTTCAGTGTTACCTCAGGTCAGCCCTATTTTGTGTGGTGCTGAACCTTCTGTTAGAGTGGACATGGATGATAATGGTGGCAGTTTGGGGAATAGCTTGGCTCCCTGTCACTTGGGTGGCAGGAAAGTAATTTAGGGACTCTGGGCTGAAGAAGGACAGGGCAGGTCTGATGTGTTTGATGAGTGGAACAGTGAGTGTGGGTGACCATCCAGCAAATCATGCTAGGGCTAAAGACTGGTGGGCAGTGGATGTGGTTAAGACTAGCTGGTCAGCCAGTAGTCACTGGTTGTGGGCAGAGCTTTTAAGCATCCTCAATCTGGATTGAATTTGATTACAGCCATTGTTACTAACTTGCCACTGGGCATGGCTGCTGAGCAAAGGCATGTATAGGAGGTTCATACAAGATGAAGATCACCAGTGAAGATAGAAGACCATTCTGCTTCTGCAGCAATCAAAATATAGGCCAATGAAAATGAAACCAAAATGACTAAATAGAAAAGGGCCCATTTGGGTGGCTCCTGCCAGCTCTGGCCAGGACCCACCTCCCTGGTGGGAGGCCTTTCCTTATGGAACAGGTGACACCTGTTCATAGTGTACAAGTCACGAGGCAATAGCTCAAGAGCTAAGCTCATGTCTGTATGGTGGCACATGCCTGTCATCCTAGCACTCAGGAGGCTGAGGCAGGAGGATTGCCACGGGTTCAAGGCCAGCCTGGCCTCTGTAGTGAGACCCTGTCTTTAAAAAAAAAAAAAAAAAAAAGCCCCTCTCTTCCCACAAAAGAGATTACTGCTTGATTTTAGTGTTCCTCTTGCTCTGGTCTCCTTCCTCCCATCCTCCTTCTGGGGGAGCAGCTCCAGAGGGTCTTGAATGTGTCCTTGAGGTGGTTATGCACAGGCTGACACATCTAAAATGATGTGTTTTCTTGAACTTGTTTGTGACAGTGTGGGGCAAGTTAGAGTTTTTCTAGGAATGTCTCTCCTGTGTGAGTCATTAAATTGACTAACATAAATTATCTGCGTCACCATTCTTTAAGCCTTTGCAACATCTGAGTTCTCTCTATTCAATCATTGACTTTTTTGCATTTTCCCCTTTCTCCTTGTCTTGGCAGACTTCTGTTCATTGTATTAGTTTTTCAAAGAACAAGTTTACAAATAATACTGTCCTGTGTTGCTGTGTTCAGTGTTCTTGAAATGTAGTACATTGTTTGTCTCTCTCTCTTTTTTTTCTTCTGACTTAAGTCATAGTTACCTCACTGATTTTCAACATTCTATTAAGCACTTAAGGCTAACCCTCTGGACCTACTTCAAATTCTGAGGTGTAGTATTGTCACTTTGTCTGGATTGAGGGGAGGTTTGAAAGAGGGTCTCACTATGCACACCACGCTGGCCATGAACTCATTTAGCCCAGGGAGCTCACTGTAATCCTCCTCTCTCAGCATCCCAAGAACTGAGGTGACAAGCATATCATCTCACATAGCTGGCTGTTGTTTTGTTTTGTTGGTTTTTTGTGTTTTTGTTTTTGTTGTTATTGTTGTTGTTTTAGATAGGTTCACCATCTCTTGCCCAGGGTAGCCAGAAACTCCTGGCTCAAGTGATTTTTCTGCCTCATCCTCCTGAGTAGCTGGTGCTACAGGTGTGTGCCACCATGCTTACTGTAATATTCTCATTTTAACTCAGTTTAAGGATTTTTAAATTTCTTGTATGAAACTGAGAGCATAAAATAGTGATACTAGTGCTCACCAAAGCATGTGTAATGTCAGGTACTGGGATCAATCCCTGCTAGAGCAAAAAAGATGTTTTTCTTCTATGCTTCTTTCTTTATCCTAAAAATTATTTCGAAATGTGCTTTTTTAACTCCCACCTTAGAGGTCTTTCCCTAGTTATTTGTTTTATTTTATTTTTTTAGGTTTTTTGAGACAGGGTCTTGCTTTGTGGTTCAGGCTGGCCCTGAGCTCAGCCTCACAGCAATCCTCCTGCCTCTGCCTCCCGAGTGCTGGGATTACAGGCGTGAGCCACCATGCCCAGCTCTGTGGTATGTGGTACTGGTTGCTGCTGGGGTGAGTCTCCACACCCATAATGGTATGTAGTTACCGGGGATCGAACCTGGGTCCTTGCGCTTGCAAGACAGGCTCCAGAACCACTGAGCTAGCTCCCCAGTGCCCTAGTTGTTTTTTTAAGTTGAGTTTTAGCCTAATAGCACTATAGCTAGAACCTAGTATGTGTGACTCCAGCCCTGAAAGTTGGCTGAGACGCCCTTCCTAACTTTGTGCACTGTCAGTAGACAAAGATGCTGCTACCATATATGGGTACAGAGCTCTATACTGTTTGTCCCCTCTGAGGTCCACTGTGTCACATTTGTTTGGTTTGCCAGTCGCTGAGAATGTGTGTGAAATCTGCCATGGCAGTGACACATCCATTTCGCTATGGAACTTTTAATTTTTGTTTTACTGTTTATTCTGAGGCCACATTTTCATTTTTAAAAACGTTTTCTCTTCCTGGTAAATTGACCCCCTCAGCATTATGAAATGACTCTCTTTGTAATCCCTAGTCCCTACTTTTACCTTGACTTTTCTTTTGTCTAATAGCATGGGTGCCACATCATCTGTGTAGCATAGCTTTCCTGGCTGCTTATTTTGCTTACTGGTGCATTTAGATTTATTTACACCATTTTATTTTGTGCATTCTATTTTTTGGACATTTTCAGTGTTTTAAAATTTTGTGCCCTTTCCTACCTTTATTATTTTGTTTGGTGGTGGTGTTTAAGGTAGTGAGGATTAAGTTCAGGGGCGCTTTACTACTGAGCTGCATCCTCAGCCCTATTTAATAGTTATATTTTATTTTGAGACAGGATCTTGCTAAGTTTCCCAGGCTGGCCTCAAATTTGAAATCCTCCAGCCTTAACTTTCTGAGTAGCTGGGATCACAGGCATTTGCCACCCTGTCTGGCTTTGAATTTTTTTTTTTTAGGTTTTTTGAGACAGAGTCTCGCTTTGTGGTTCAGGCTGGCCCTGAGCTCAGCCTCAAACTCACATCACAGCAATCCTCCTGCCTCTGCCTCCCTAGTGCTGGGATTACAGGCGTGAGCCACCACGCCCGGCACTGTGGTATGTGGTACTGGTTGCTGCTGGGCGTGAGTCTCCACACCCAGTATGGTATGTGGTTACCAGGGATCAACTCCAGTCCTTGCGCTTGCAAGACAGGCTCCGGAACCACTGAGCTAACTCCCCGGCCCTGGCTTTGAATTTTTAAAAAATTATAATAAAATACACATCACTTTAAAAATAATGAAGATGTGTCATGTACATATACTAACTCTCCATGATGAATGTAATTGTTACATCTTGCAAACATGTACTGATAAAAATAAGTTTTTAAAAAAATCACCTGAAATTTACCATTTTATCCATGCTTAAGTATGCGATTTAGTTGTGCTGAAAATATTCAAATTGTGCTGTTGTCTCTTGGACTGAAATTTAAAGTATATATACATTTATGTAGCACTGTCCCCTGCTTTTCATTTTTCATTCAACATTGAGACCTAAGCATCAATGTTGTTAGAGAGTGAAACAGTTCCTATGTTGAGCTCCAGCCCTCCAACGTGACCTATTTGGAGATGGGATGTTTGGGAAGTGCTTAGGACTGGACAAAGTCCTGAGGAGGTGACCCTCGTGATGAATCTGTGTTTTTAGGAGGGGAGACGCGTGACTTTCTCTGTGCTATGTAAGACTGTGCTAAGAAAGAGCCAGGAATGGACTGTCGGCACCTTGATCTTGGATTTGTGCCTCCACTTCTGTGAGAAAGGAAGTTGTGTTGATGAAGCCACCTGCTAGCAGACCAAGATGTCACGTGATAATAACTGAGTCGGTCCTTCTGAAGGCTCCCAGTGTTCTATCATGCTCTGGTGCACCTTCTGTTGTGAGTTTCTGTGGCTGCCTGCCCTGCATCTCAGCAGACCATACCTTTTGTGTGCTGAGTGTTCTGGATCCAGCCAGCCCCTGGGAACTGCTGCTGTCCTTCCCTCTATCCTCCACTCCCCATGAGCCCAAGGGCTCCCTTGCCTACCCAAGACCACCTTGCAGGGCAGGCTACCCCTCACCCAAGATTGCATGGCCTCTTGTGGCCTGAAAATATCCACTTCCAAGGGGCCAAGGATTTAGCTCAGTGGTTCTGGTGTCTGCCTTGCAAGCACAAGGTCTCATGTTCGATCCTTAGTAACCATGCACCTCAGTGCCAGGCATGATGGCTCATGCCTATAATCCCAGCACTCGGGAGGCAGAGGCAGGAGGATTGCTGTGAGTTTGAGGCTCGCCTGGGCTACATAGTGAGTTTAGGACCAGCCTGAACTACAAAAGTGATACTGTGTCTCGAAAGAAAAAAAAGAAAATATCCATTTCCATAGTATTCCACTGAGAGTTACACCAGCTCATGCTCTTTGGCTATTGTCTGTTTTGTTCCTTTCAGTCAACATTGGGCTCTGTGTCCTCCAGTGGTTTCAGGTGACCACGACATTCCCCTTCCTCGTTCCGCTCAGTTTTGACACCTGCTCTGTTTCTTGTTAGATCAGTGAGATTTGAGGCCTATCCAAGCTGTGGGGGACACAGCAGCAAGGGTTGTGGCTCCTTGGCTTTGCCCTGAGAGCCAAAACTTTCACTGGGCCATTTACACTTCCCAAACGCAAAGGGGTATGTATATCTAAACTAAAAGGCAGTACATTAAACATGGAACCCACAGCCAAGTCCAGCTGGGTTTAGGTGCCCAGAATTTCTATCATCCCCATGATTCTCTGGATGTCTTCCTTGGTCTTTTAGCTGACCTTGGGAGAACAGGGAAGTCAGAGTTAGGGTAGGCATTATTAAGATGCGAATGTCTCTAACTCCAGGAACTTTGGGCTTCTAGAAGGTGGGCCCATGGGCCTAATCCCCTTGCCTGTGTGCTAGGCATACTGGCATGTGTGTTTGTGTCTGTGTCTGATTCTGTCTGTGTCTGTGTCTATGTCTGTGTCGGTGTCTATGTCTATGTCTATGTCTATCCGGCTGGCTGTCTTCTTGCTGCTTTGGGTTTCAGATGACATCCCATTAGGTGGCGACAGAGAGCACTAAGAGGAAGTGTGAAGAAAACTTGCAGAGAGCTGCCAAGCTGCACCTGCAGCTGGACTTTGTCATCACTGGAAACTATTCCATCCTCAAAACCCAGCAGACAGCTCTGCCTGTGATGAAGACTTCCTCTTCCCGCAATTTTTGAGGCCAATCACCATGGCCTAGTCCCTGGAGCTTTGTCCATCTGCCCTTCTCTCATGATTTGTACTCATCATCATCAAAAGCAGTTCTCCTAATTCTGCTCGTGCCCTCCTCAGCCTGCCCAGTCTCCAATTTCCCTTGTAGCCAGTGTCTCCAGAAAGCTTTTCTGCACCCTGAGCCTTCCTTGCCTGCCACAGGCCTTACGGGAAATTGTCTTTCTGTCCACGGTAGAGGGCCTCCATGTTGCTGTAGCTGGTAACAAGTGGTTTGTGTTGGCTTTTTGTTTGTCGATTACTGGTGATGGGACCCTGGGGACCTCTTGCATGCTGGGCAAGTGCTCTTCTATCTAGCTACATCCTTTTTGATTTTGAAGTTTTTTCTTTCTCTAAGTTTTATTTTGAGATAGATAGGATCCTGGCTAAATTGCCCAAGTTGACCTCAAACTTGCAGTCTTCATGCCTTAGCCTCCTGAGTACTTGGTATTACAGGTGTGCTCCCCTAAGCCCAGGAGTATATGTACTGCTGAAGCAAGCAAAAGCCCTCTCTTTTGGCATGGTTTTCACTCCTTAAAACCCTTGTCTTCAGTCTCTGGGCTACCACAATCCCACTTACAATAATACATTTCACACCTTGCCTCCTACCTTGAGTGCCTTTTATGCCCTTCCCTTATGACTTGGCTGGAAGGCCAATTGATCTCTGGCTACAACTGCTGAGAATGCCCTTTCACTCAGGGCAGCCCTGGAGCTAGTGCCATCCCCAGAACTGCTCTGTCTACCCTGCTCTACTCAGTCTTTCATTCACTATCTGTGTCAGAGTAGTCATCATGGGTACTCTGTGGCACCAAGTGTTTCCTGCCTGGTCCTTTCCAGAAAACATCATCATCTGAGCCGTAGGGGAAAGAGGCTCCTGGCTGTGGTGACCACTATGCCAGAGGCCAGCACTGTCTCCACACAGGATGGCATAGGCAATGTTGGCTGCCTCTGAGAGCCAGCTTGGCAGCAATATATTTGGAGTATTGTTCTGTTCCTCCAGCCCTTTTGGGATTTGGTAGCCATCCAGTAACCTTTTTCAAAACCAGCTTTTATTGTAATAAGACACACATAAAAGCTGGACAAGATGGTGTACACCTGGAAACCCTGTACTCTAAGAGGCTGAGGCAGGAGGAACTCAATTTCCAGTCCAGCCTGGGAAACTTAGCAAGATTCTATCACAAAATAAAAACATGATTGAGAGATAAGACAAGGTTGTAACTCAGCACAAAGACCCTAGGTTCAGTCCTCAGTCACACAAAAGAAGACAACTTGAACAGAATGAACTTTAGCGGTAGGCAGCCTTGGGCTGCCTGTCTACTCAGGACTGGCCTCAGCTCCAGGTGATGTTGTGTTCTCCTGCCTAGAGATTTCACATAGTCTATTGCCTAGAAGTGCAGGACTTCTTGAGTGTGCAGTCTTTGTGGCTGTCCAGGGCCCACACGCTTAATATTGGAACAAGAGACCCTGGGTTCTCACTCTACACACCCCACCCAGAGGTCCCTGGGGCTGGCTTTGTTTTGCCTGGAGCTGCCATGGCCTTTGGCCAACTCCCTCCTTCCCATAAGTTGGGTCTAATTTGCTTTTTCTGACCCTCTGCCCTCCTTGTGTCAAGCTGTAGTACTGCAGTACTCTCTAGGCCTCAGCCTGGCCTTCTGACATTTCCTCCTTGAGTTACTTGCTACTTGCTGCTGGGGTGCCCAGAAAGGCATTTGTCACCAAAGCTGTTGTGACCCAAGTCTGTGTTGCTGAGCACTATTCTCTGTCCAAGTTTTGTGGACATGTGGCATGGTCTTTCCTGCTGCAGATGCCTCATCTCTGTGTCAAGTCAGTTCTCCTGTTCCATATTCTTGACAATATCTGTGTCCCATCACCTACCTCTCTACTTGAGATGTACACATTCTCCTTCTGTCGGGTTATTTTTTCACTCCAGTGCCAGCCCTGCTCTGATTCCCTTAGCCTTTGTCTTTTCACTCAAACTTACCACACTTGTCTGCTTGAATTCTCAGCTGTGTGTAGTCCAGTTCTGGCCATCTTCAGTGCCTTTCTTAGCCCCCTGCTGTTGTGTTTTGGTGTGAGATGGGTTTTTTTTAGATGGGAAATTAGTCTTTCCTTCTTACTTGGTGTCCTCATCTCATCTATGGACCCTCTTATTAGGTGTGTGTTTCTATAAAGTGGGAAGAATTTCCCTCTCTCCTTTGCAGGGTATTCTCTTCATGGCAGGAAACTTGGCCTTCCCAGCTCACTTCCCTCCCTGTGTCTTCTTTGCATTGGGCCTAGTCTTTGCAGAGTCACCATGTTACTGCTTTTCTGGCTGCCCAGCTTGGACATCTCTGCAGCTGCTACTGGCTTCTAGGCTCTCTCTTCCTGTGTCCCTGGCTCCCAGCTTGTGTTCAGGAGAATCTGAATTCTGGGAGTGCTGCAGCCGGCCAATAATCCCTGGACCTGTGTACACCTCAAAACAGTCATTTCACTATGGCTGACTCACTGGCCACATTCTAGCAGAGCTTTCTGAAGTTCTTGACTGAAAAGGAAACCGCAAAGGACCCACCCACTTAGCTTCAGCTCTCCACCGTGGCTTTAGAGGGCAGTGGTAGCAGCAAGAGTGTAGTCTTCCCTCACACTGCTTGCAGTATATACCTCTCTCCTTTGATGAGTTCTTTCCCAGCTTTGTTTCTCATTTACTATACATTAAGAGACAGCTGTTATATGGACAGCCTTGGGTCTTTTGTGCTGTACGTGGGTCTGGTGTGACACAGTGGCAGGAAGGACTCTGTGTAGCTGTATTAGCTGCAGTGAGTCCCAGCCTATCACTGAATGCCCCACCCAGAGCCCCTTGAGTCCATAGACCCTTCCATCTATCCCTGATGGATCCTAGTTTGGCTGGTGGGCTCATGGGTGCAGTGTTTTGACAGGGAAGGTCTTCTTGCCCACTGGGGGTCTCTGATAAGCACACTCACTGTGGAAGAAGTACGGGAGAAGTGAGTGAGTACCGCTGTCGGCCCTGCAGCAACTTCTTGGAGTTCCCCAGCCCTTGCTGTGCCTTTTTTTCTGCAAGCACCCTTAGGTAGGTATCCCTCCTTTATCCCCATCTCATTTGTTAGTGTAGAAGGACCCAGCTGCTGTAAACAAGCAGACTCAGTTTTTGTCTTCAGGTGATGATGAGTGACCTGTGTCATGAGGGACAAGACATAGAGACCAGGCCTGCACCATCTTATCAAGGAAGCACTCTTCCTTTCCTTGAGCTCTTTAAGTTTAGTTTCAGTTGACACATAATTATACATATTTATCAGACACAATGTGGTGCTTCCATACATGTACACACTTTTCTGCCTTTTTTTTTCTCCACATATGTTGCCACTGTGATGAAAATTTATTTTGGCTCATAATTCTCTTCATTAAAACCAGCCGACAGACTGATCAAAGTCTGTAGGATTTATTTACATAAAGCATGCAAAGGTAAGGAAAAATTATGAACTGTAACCTAGGGAAAGCAGTAGCTGGAAGACCAATCACTGGGGCTGGAAATCAGGCATGACGTGTGTACCTGGGGAAATTGGCTGCCCCAGGTGGCCGCATTTGGGAGTCTCCAACCATTGTGTGCAAGAGAGGAAAACCCCAGGGGAAGGAAAGAAAGACAGGGTGCTGGAGAGTGGAACACTTATCTTAAGACACAGGCCTTCTCCTGTAAGAAAGGGACAGCAGAAACACCCAAATTAAGTGCTGGGTCTTGCTTTCCTTCCTTCTTACCTGATCACTTTCCTCTGTATTCACTTCCCTGCCTGGGTTCCAGTTGTGGCTTCATGCCTTACCAGCTTTGCCACCTTGCCTTTCACCCCAGTGCATGATAGCATACCCTGGCATCCCTGAGCAGTCTTCTCTAGTTCTGACATTTGTCAGAGTTGCTGCCTTTGAGCATCATCTCCACCAGAAGAAAGAGTGGGAGCAGGTGTTTTGTGTAGGTAGTCTCACTGGCACTCTCCTGGCACAAGTGAGGCACAGGGCACTATGAAGCAGGTGCCCCATGGCCAGTTTAAGAGCAAGCACAGCAGGACAGCCCTGCACTGCTCCCTGCATTCTTTTCCAGGTGGTTTCTGACACCATTTTCTTCCTGGCTAGTTTCAGGGCAGTTTCATCACACACATCGCCCCCAAAACCCACAGGTGAGTCTAGCTGCTCCTTAAAAGGTTAACTGTAGGGCTGGGGATATAGCTCAGTGGTTCCAGAGCCTGTCTTGCAAGCGCAAGGACCGGGGTTCGATCCCCGGTAACCACATACAATACTGGGTGTGGAGACTCACCCCAGCAGCAATCAGTACCACATACCACAGTGCCGGGCGTGGTGGCTCACGCCTGTAATCCCAGCACTTGGGAGGCAGAGGCAGGAGGATTGCTGTGATGTGAGTTTGAGGCTGAGGTCAGGGCCAGCCTGAACCACAAAGCAAGACCCTGTCTCAAAAAACCTTAAAAAAAAAAGGTTAACTGTAGAGTTGCTATACTATGTAGTAAGTAGTTCCATACTTAGACTTATAGGCTAAGAGAATTAAAATCATATGTTTAGGGCTTGCTTTAGCAGTACATATACTAAAAACCATATGTTCATACAAAAGTCAGTGTTCATAGCAGTAAGACGCAGAGCAGCTAAGGGTGGATCAATGGATTGATAAAGTGTGGACTTTCTGTAACTTAGAGTATTACTAAGCCAATAAAAGGAGTGACATTCTGATCCATGTAACAGCCGAGATGAACCTTGAAGGCTTCTGCGAGTGAGAGGAGCAAGTCATCACAGACCATATTAGCCAGTGATGGTGAACCTTTTAGAAATTTCAATAACAAACACCCCCATTGCAGCATGCATGCCTTAAACTCATCACCACTGATTTATAGGCTGTGATTCCTTTGGTAGAAATGTCCATAGGAGAGTGAGTTTTCAGACAGTAGTGCCTGCCAGGGGCCGCTGCTTCTTGGATATGAGGCTTCCTTTGGGGGTGTGACTCCTCTGGACCTATATGTGTTGATGGTTGCTAAGTGCCACTGTTCGTGAGTTGTATGTTGTTCATATTATCCACAGCTGAAAACATGAATGCCCTCAAAATATTTAGCCCACACCCTTTAACCTGACTAAATGCCTCTAGGCATTA
>PVIR01036021.1:0-16076 GCA_004026965.1 Petromus typicus
TTTTACTTTTTAATGAATGAATAAATACATTAGAAGTTTTTCTCATCTTAATTCTTACATAGCAAAAACTTGTTGGGTTCCTCAACCATTTTAAAGAGTGAAAGGTGGGGTGCATAAGACCAGGCAAGTTTGAGAACCTTTGGCTTAGAATCATTGGCACTAGAAGCTACTCCAAAAGTTGCAAACCAAGGACATCTATGTACATTGTAAAATTCATTTCTTGGATGCAAGAATTTATTAAACTGTGTCCTCCCTCAGGCCCTTCCTCTCCTTTTCCTACTCTTGCGTCCAGGGGAGGAGCTGTATTTTGAATAAGGATCAGTGTGACCTCGTGGGGTGGCTTGTACCAGCATCTCTGTCCTAATGGACACACAATTCAGCCTTCTCCACAGAGCCTGAACATGGCACAGGAGCAGACTTAAGAGTTCAGAAAAGTGGTAGGTGCTAAAACACAAGCAAGCAGGGTCAGAAGGGAAGCAGTCCTGGTAGCAGCCATTCTAATAAGACAGATTTGTGGCCATTAGCAGGTCCATAAGTGGTTAGACACAGCTAAACCTGAAGTCTGTGACTTTGAAGTGTGTGTGTAAGAGAAAGCTCCTGGAAAGAGAGCTCTGGCAGTGGAGGAAGTGCACGTGTAAACTTTCCTTTTCAATCCTTCTGCAGATCCTCTGTCAATGGGTCCTCAGAAAGCCCTGGAAACCATCGGTGCAAACTTACAGAAGCAGTATGAGAACTGGCAGCCAAGGGTAAGCCTGGTTTTTTTGTGTGTCCCCTTTCATCTTTGCAGAGAAGCTTCTGCTCCTTAGACCGAAGCCCTCTTTGAGTTCAAGTGAGAATTCTCTGCAGATCCTTACCTCATATACCCATGGACTGCATGCTTCTTGCACACCTGCAAGTCATCCCCTCTCCTGTTGATGTGTATGCGTATTGTTTGTAATGACAGCTCATGCATTATCATGAGCTATGCATCAGGTAGTCTGTTTCATACATTTTCTTCACAGAATCTTGTGAAAAGAAATCTTTGGTGTTACTCTTAAATTGTGGGTTTTATTTTGCATAGGAAATGTATTTTCAGTAACTCTTCTGTAACCGCAGCTAGGTAAAGCAATATCCTTTCTGTCTTCAGTTTTCAGACGGCAGAGAAAAAAGTACCTAGTGTTCAAAGGATGACACCTATTATGCACTTAGTCTTTGATTCAGAAGGTAGGTTTCTTTTTAGGGAGTCAGTTACCAATTAGTGGTTTTTTGTTGCTTATATCTTACAGAATTTTCTTCTCTTTCTTTTCTCTTCCCTCCCTCCATCCCTAAACAAAAGTGGCATAGAATATAACTGTATCAGATTGCCTTTAAGTCCTAGGTATTTGTAAACTACCCAAAGGCCTATTTCCTTAAACCAGCTTGAGAACTTACTAAATTTAATAGAAAGTTAGACATTTGGCATGTTTATGGAGGTACTTATATTACATTCAGTTTTTTGTGATGGCCTGATTCAGAAATTACCTATAAAGAAGTATTAGAAAGAAGATGAGTTAGGCAGATGGTCAGACCTGTCCACCTGCTGTAGGTTTTACTCTCTTTTTGGCTAACAGTCTGCTTTATGGAACCTACTTCCTACTTGCCTGCTTGTGAGTTTGATTTGTGGATCAATTATCCAAATGATCTGGAATTTACAGATTTCTTATATATTATTTACATTCTTTGAGTAAGGGGTAACCAAAAATGAATTTGTTCCTGCCTTTAACAGTGCCCTTAGGTAATTTCTGTTGGAGATCATGGTAGTGAAGATACATTTCTGTGTCTTTGTGGTTTGCATTTCTGACTTGTCAAGTCAATAATAACAGACCTTTGTTCTTTAGACAGTATGGTTCTCAGTGGTATTTCATAAATCTCTAAAGGCTTTGGTTTTTCTTTCTCGTCTGTTACCTCTTGATGGTTTATATAAAAATTCAGTACCTTTTTCTTAAGAATGCAATGCTTTTGGGAGTTGGATGAGGACTGGAGCAATATTTTGATGGTGTATTCCTTTAAAGGTAGTTGAGATGTATAGTGTTTCATGGAGAAATAGCATCTTTGAGGACTTTGAAGATATCCAGGATTTCAGTGAGGCAAGACGGCACTTAAGGGAGAGTGGGACCGAGTGGCAATACTGGGAGATGTGATGTTGATACCAGCGCTGTCCTAGTTTAAAGAAATACTCTCTGACTTAGCTGCTTCTGGCTTCTCCTGGGTTTGACTTTGCTTTTGTTCTTTGCTGGATACTTTAAGATATTGTATAACTTCAGGTCTTCAGATTAAATATGTAGAATGTAACCAAATACCTTCAGATCTTGGGGTTGTTCTTTATTGAATGAGCCTGTGCAGTTTTAATTGTTTTCTTTTTAAAGAATTATGCCATAAAAAATATGTAAGTTTAATATTCCAGGACATTACAGATTATTCTATTTAATATGACAAAATTTTTTCAGTGCTAAGAGATTATTCACTGGAATATGGAACCTATTATTGCTTGCTTTATTATTAGTTTGGCTTGGCAAATATCAGCCAGTTCACACTAGCTGTCAGGAAATAGAATCTTCTAAAGTAAGGCCTATTATAAATTTTAATCTAATTTTCTGACAGCAAACGCCTTCCATGGTATACGGAAAGTATATTATGATGTAAGGCAGACAACATATGCATCTAGGTAAATGGTCCCAGACACAAAGACAGCAAGCAATGTGGAGTCAAGATCATGACCTGGCCACGCAGCAGTGGTGAGTACAGGTCTCAGGTCTCATGATGCAGCCCTCAGGTAATTATACATAGCCTGGGAAAACTGGCTATGTCCATAGGATTTGAGAACAGATCTGCAAACTAATATTCTATAAGAGAGAGTTTGAAGGGCTGGAGAGTGTTGAAAGATAATAGGTGCTTAGGAGGAGGAACCAGGGGACCAGTACAAGTGGGATTCCATCTGTGTTGATTCATAAAGTAGAACTGGAGTAAAGTATCAGCTGCCACCTAGCAGGAATCTGTTTGTGCAAACAGAGTGGGGTCGTCTGCATTTAGAAGCTGAGCCACAACAAAGAATATTTCTTTATTTTCTTTTTGACTGTCAAGTCTATTTGGATTCATTTCTATGTATGCTAAAAATGTTTTTAAATTTCCTGCTATAGTCCATTGCAGGGACTTCCGTATTTCAGAAACAAGTCTAAGTAATGCATGTGGCAGGACAGCTCTGACTGGTTCACAGATGTCAGTTGCAGGTTTGTACCACCAGCACTGGCTAATAATAGCCTATGTCCCAGCACATGTGGTACTTCCTGTGAATTGTAGGAGAGAATGAGGGGCCTGGCATCCATAGAGTTTCTTTTCAATGGGTGACAGACCTCATGCTGCTTTAAAGAGTTTGCACAAAACCTGAGACAATTACCAAGCTCAGATGTGTGGCACAAGGTGCCTTGTTCCCAACTGTAAATCAGGGTGCTTTGAAACATTGCAGAGCTAAACACACATCATTTTACTGCATTCTGCAGGGCTCTCCAGTTTCTGCAGTAATAAAGAGAGGTCGATGTGTGATGTGCCATCTGCAACAAAACAATGGAGGCGTTATTAAATTTCCTAGGCCTTTAATGTAAAGACCCATAGATCTGCTTTTCTCTTCTCTGTATCCTTTATTGCAAGACTCACAAAGGTCGGGCCATTCGCAGTAAGGTCATTTTCATGAATGTTTGCTGAAATCAACACTGCCATGGGTTGGGAACGTACAAGGGGGAATACCCGCCACCCTTAGCCACAGTTCCCATCTCAGAGGGGTGGAAGACTGACCACCAGCAACTCGCCGGGCCATGGGGTCCCTTGTGGATCGATAGTTTCTGTACTGGCACTAAATTTCTTAGGCTTTTTCCTCCTGACTTTGCTCGCTGTGACTGTTTATGATTAAATATTTTAGTAAAGGTGATCCTGGCTCAGGAAGGAATTGAGAGAAACTATCATGATTGTATTTATTTCTGAAGGCCGCCAGACTCTTGCTGGCCTATATTTCCTTGCCTACCTGATGGAGCCCTTTTCTAAATAATGTATTAGTTTGCCACTGGTGAAATATTTCTTCTGGCTAAATTTAAGACTTTGCCTTATTACCTTTAGATACATAAATTGTGTTCTGCAGGAGATGGAAGGAAAGATGCCAACTGTTGTTTGGACTGGAAATTTTGCAGTAAAATGTCGCATGTTTTGACATGAGCCTCAAACAAAAGTTTTACTAGGAGCTGGGAGTAGGAATTTGTTAAACTAAGAGTATGCAGTGAAGAATTTATTCTTATAAGACTGTCTCTAACAAATTGGGGGCTGGCAGTTCAGGTAAGATGTCAGGGTTAGGAGCTGGAGCTGAGGGTAAGAGCCAAAAGAGTGAGTCCCTTTCCCCTGGGATCTTTGTTCCGCAGAACTGGGAGTGGAAAGAGCCACACTCTGCTCAGGTGAGTTTCAGTTCTTCTGGAGGCTTACACGGGTGGTTACAATTTACCACTGAGGGTGAAGAGATTGCTGGAACTTCCACAGACAGCAGGTATCTGAGGCAGCTCCTGATCAAGTCCATTTGTCCAGTGCATGTGTGTAGCAAAGGAGCTGGGCATGCCCTTAGCTATGTTTGTAATTTGCCATAGGAGCCTGTTTGCATCTTGATCTGCAAAGGCAGCAGGTCCTCTGCACAGGGCGGGGCCTCTAGAACCTCCCAGGGGCTGAAGGGTCAGTAAGAGTCACCTCTGAGATGCCTGACTGTTCTCAGGTACTACACACAGCGCTGTCTCAGGGGCTGCCTTTAAGCAGGTTATCACTTTTAGCTTCCCTTCAGTTCATCTTTCTTCTGGGTCTATCAGTTGGGCAGTCGGGGTGTGTGTGTGTGTGTGTGTGTGTGTGTGTGTGTGTGTGTGCGCGCGCGCGTGCGTGCATAGCACCACTGAACTACATCCTTGGCCCTGTCACAATTGCTTTGTGATCAAGGAATGAAAATTAGCTGTTCCTATTAGATAAATATTTTAAAAATAGTGTTGCATGCCAAGTAGAGTGTCTCTAAGGAGAGAAATTTTTCTCCAACAAAGCAGAGTCCCATGAGCTGTCATCTTAGCTAAGTAGAGACCATTATTGCATTTGTTTAAATATTAGTCACCCCTCTGGTAGTGTTGACCCCAAAGTTGTGGCATCCCTTTTGAACTACTTGGAATGAACTGCAGCTGTTGAGAAAGTGGTTGGGAAGGCCAGGGACAGATCCTTCAGTTCTCTTTTCAATATTTATGGTACAGGTGGTGGTTGCAGAACCTAATGTTTATGTGTAATTCAGTGTTTTATGGGGATTGTGGTTGGGGCAGCTGGAGTCCAGGCTGCCTTACCTCTTCCCTGAAGTGCATTGATTGCTAGACATGCCCACCCTGCAGGGAGAATTGAGCAGCAAGACAGACTGCTGTGGGAACCTATCACAGCCCGCACTAGTGAAGGAAAGCTCTAGCTCCAGACTGTCTGGGCTCCTGGGTCCTGCTGGCCCTTCCTGGAGCTCCTTGTCCTTTCTGATCCTGAGGTCTTGGGTGCCTGCCCTCTGTGGGGTGAGAGGGGGCACAGTGATAGATGTCAGTAGTTGTACCCCCTGCCTGATCTCACCCCAGAGTTCTGGATGGACTCTCCACAGTTATGCAGTAGAGACCCATAAGTGGACTCTACCTTTGCCTGGAACTTTTAGAGTCAGACATGGATAGTCTAGGAGAATGCTAAGGTACAAAAGCACTGGGTGGTGCTCCAGAGATCTTTTTGGATAGATAATGTGGACTCTTTACTCTGCAGTAACTGGACACGTTAGTCCCAAACCCACAGTGCGGTTCAGCTGGTGAACACTGCCCTGTAATTATGTTAGTGTCCTTCCCTGACATGCTACCCCGATGCCATTACTGTACTCACCTCCTGGCCTGGTTGGCTTCCCCTGCCTGCCAGCTTTCCCTTCACTTACCGTCACCAACCTGGTTTTCCATCTTTCTGGGTCCTGAGGTTGGGTCTTACCCACCTGTTCGTGTTTCTGTGACACATTTCAAATGCGGACTCCTAGCCAAAGGCAGTACTGTACATGTCTGGCTCACAGTTGACATAATTCAGGGTGGTGTGTGAAATGCTCTGCATCCTGTACTCATTAAAATTGCATCGCGGTGTATATAATGTCTTATCTTTGTCCTCAGATTAACTGTTGGGCTTTGACTGTTTCTCTTAGCTACTTCCTGCCCAGATGTGAAGAATTGTACCTGTGACAAATATTTTGTTTGTATTTTTGCCCTGGCCTTAATTATGTTCCATTCTTCTTCTTTCTCCTTTTTCTACCCATCTCCCTGTCAGCTTTTTCACATACCGTGTTGTGGGAGAATTCTGATTTATGCTGTTCAGCTGAAGGGCTTCTTAGTCAGCCCTGCCCACACATTTCCTGTCTTACCTTGTCCCCAAAGGCCGTGATGTTGGAAGGAGCCTCCTGGAAGTGAGCAAGGCTCAGGCTGAAAATGAGTTGATACCAGACTACGTGAATCCCACTGGCCATTGCAGTTCGTTAGAGCTTCTCAGTATCCTCATCTCTCTGCCACCACTCAGAGCAACTTAGTAACATAAGGCACACTTTCTTTGAAAAACATCAAACACATGTTAAGAAAGAAAGGGATTATTCTGCATCTGTGTAAAGAATGGATAGTGTGCTGTGGAGCTAGGGCGCTTTGGGATTTCAGTCCCTTAGAATTGGCCTGGGAAGGGAACCCCTTTGCCATCCCTGTGTGGGGTGCTTGCTCTCTGGGGTAGCCAGAAGGGCTGTCAAAGGTGTGGGTAGAATCTCAACTTATGCAGCTTTGAATGATAAACCAGCAGAAGGGACTTTAACCTGTCCGTCACTGCTCACCAGCAGGGCGCCAGTCTTCAACGTCTCTCGTCTCTGTCTCTCGCTCCTGCCCTGTAGCTGAGTTAGGCTCCTGAGTCTGGGGAAGACTTGCATATCTTGTGCTTTGCAGGCACGTGCATCTGCCTGGCACAGGGAGTGGCCTAGGGCAGGGTCTCTTGTCTCATTAGACACTGGCTGCTAGGGAAGGGTGGGTAATAGTCCAGTAACTAGGGGAAGAACATGTATGTGTCGACTTTCAGCTTTGTCACTTTTAACATTCATAAATATATGCCAACATTCTTTTAGATATAATGAATATGTGAGGAGAGATGGCCCGTGGCTCCCTCAGCCCTGGTGTTTCCTTCTTGCCTCTGGTATCTTGCTGTGTTGGTAATTCTGTTATTCACAGAGGTATAAAGGGTCAAAATCCCTTTTGCATCTTCTCTTCTGACCTTAGAGCCTGACCCTACTATGTTGTGATTCCTCTTGTTTGGGGAGAAAGGAGTCCTACAAGTGAATGGTGCACAGCACATTTATCATGTTGACTTTGGGGAAGCAAAACTTATTTTTTATACTAAGCCCGTCTATACTTGCATTTAAAATCATGGTCATGTTTTACTTGAATGATAAACAACTAATTTGAACTATCTACCTCCCTTTGTCACCTTGAGAAGAAAGGGGACTATGAGATAGAAGAAGCCACTTGTGACTTTTTTTTTTGGATACAGAGAATCGAACTCAGGATGCTGGGCTTGCCTGGCAGTTGTGGCCAGCTACATCCCTGGCAACCATTTGTGACTTTTGCCTTTGGATTTTTAACACTATACTTTGTCCTGTCACCTCTACTGTTTCTCTTGTCTCTGTGCCATATGCCCGACACAAGCTGTAGGCTTGGTGTAGGCCTGCCTGCCTTCCATCGCAGGGCAGGCCTCACTCTCCATGTGATAACACTGCTGTTAGAGATTCATGGTGAGTAATTCAGGTGTGGTTGGTTCCTCTGCCTGTAAGACCTATACTGATTTTTGAGATCCCAGTGGGGCCCAGCGAGAAGGCTGTGCACAGGAGCTTTCTCCTTTTGACTTTATTTACTAGCATCAAGATTAAATAGCCAAACTTATCCTGGCACTTTAATCCAATTTCTCTGTGTTTTGAAATTTTGAGAATTCGAAGTCCTTTTCTTTGTGCAGGTCTGTGGCTGCTTGAGTGTGCTTCTACTGTTGAGCTGGTATGAACTCTTTACCTTTTAACTTTACGGAGAAAGAAGAGGAGTTGACAAGGACCCTTGTGTTGTTCGAGCAGGCCTTTCTTGAACTCGTACAGAGAGGGCTTTTGACTGGTGGACTTTAGGAAAGACTTGGCAACTGCATCGGGGCAGAGTCACGCTCTGGACAAGGACATGCTTTGCAAAATAAACCTTTAAAAGTGTAAGTAGGACAGAGTGGGGGTTTCTGCCTGGTGAGGAGAGAGAGAATTCAGCTTTTTAAGATCTTATAACCAAATCTTTTTTGTTCCTTTGGTTTCTGGTGTGATCTGTTAAATATTAGTTTTTGATGGACAAAGTGAGCAGCTGAGTTGCCCTCATATCCCCCAAAGCGCTCAGTGAATGAGGATGAGCAACGCCCTGATAATACCAGTCACTGCCTTTAGGTTACGGGTGACTGAGGCTGCTTCTCTCGTCCCTGCTCTTGCCAGCTGTCTCTGGAGGTGCAGCTGGGAATGTAAATGCCCTGGGAGGCTGACTCAGTGATGCATTTGCTCACTAGTTATAGAGGTTTTTGTCTTTTAATTTGTTTACTTAGTCTGTTTATATTTAATACAATTATTGATTTTTTTTGGTTTAAATATCCATCCTATTATTTTGTCTTTTTTTGTATTAATCAGGTTCTAAACAGTCATTCCATCTCCTTTTTCTAGGCCGTAAGGAATCTATAAGCTGTGTCTGTGTTGGTGTCACCATAACATGGCACACATTCTTCCCCTTCTACCCGGCACGAGCACCTCTGAGCACCTTGCGGTCCTGCCTTTCTGCAGCCTTGCCGCTGTGTGACCTCATTGTCATGGACAGCGGCTCTGGTGTAAAGTCCTACGTAGAGAGTCACTGTTATTGTACACTGTCAATATTTACCTGTTAAATGCTCTGTATTCCATCTTATGTTTTTGTCATATCTGGGTTCACATTCCTTCAACCTGAAAAACTTTAATATTTCTTTTCTTACGAGACAAATTTATGTAGTTTCTGTTTGTCTGAAAATGTTCTTTATTTTACCTTTATTTCCTTTTTATTGAGGCAAAGTCTTGCTGTGTAATTCAGGCCAGCCATGAACTCACTATGTAGCCCAGGAAAGCCTTGAACTCACAGCAGTCCTGTCTCTGCTGAGATTACAGGCGTGAGCCACCACACCTGGCATTGTGGTATGTGGTACTAATTGCTGATGCGCGTGAGTCTCCACACCCAGCTTTGTTGTATGTGGTTACTAAGGATCAAATTTGGAACCTTGCGCTTGCAAGGCAGGTGCTGGAACCACTGAGCTAAATCCCTGGCCCCCTCCTTTTTGTAGGATATTTTTGCTGTAGCATTCTTAGTCTTTTTTTTTTTTTTTTGCCTCATCTTCAAGCTTCTAGTCTTTCTGATAAAACTCAGAGTTTGAGCACTTGCTCTGCTCCACTGAGCCACACCTGGGCCACCTGCAGTAAGTCCTAGTTGTCCATTTGAAGGTGCTCTGCCTCTACTCCTGTCTGGTTCACATAAGTTTTTCCTTGCTTTTTATCATTGTACCAGCTGTTCAGAGATGTGGTTTGTTCTGCACTGACCCTTTCTGGCACCTCCTGAGGCTGTGGCTTGGTGTCTCCATGAGTACTGCTACAGATACTGGTTCTGCTGCACTATATATCTTCTCTTCTTCGGGATCTCCAGTTAGAACATGATCGACCTTCTCGCCCTGCCCCATATGGCTCACATCCTGCCCAGTATGTTTTCTTTCTGTCTGGGTATTTTCTACTGAGTGGTCTTATAGCTCATGACACCCCTCTGTTGCTGCAGTGTCCAGTGTGCTGTTCAGCTGCACCATTGTATTTTTCCATTCTATAATTTTCATAGATTTTTTTAATTAGTTCTACATCTAGTTCTTTGTTGAAAATATCTGCCCTATTAGTTCTTCTCTGGAATTTACCAGCTCTGATTCTAGTTCTCTTTGTAGTGACAACCCAGAGCTTGAGTGCATGTTACAATTGGTCTCACCTCTGCTTAGACCCTGCTATAGCTGACTTTGCTTGTATAGTGTGAACTTGATGGCACAACGCTCCCCTGGGGAAGACCATGTGTCTCTGGTCCAGTTCCCAGTAAAGCCCCTCCTGCTTATTGGAGAGGCTTCTTTCTGTCCTCACGTTTTCTGATGGGATTGAGAATGCTGTGTGAGATGCTGTTTGTTCACATTGATTGATGTGTTGGCATGGAATTTTCTAATTCTCTACCACTTGTTGTTTTTCGTGGTTCTGGAATATTGGCTGTGATTGGTGGCCTTGGTGAGTGTCTCAGGGCGCTTGGCCTGGGCTCTGTGCCATCAGACTCTGCTCTGTACCTCAGGCCTGCAGTAACCCACAGCTGGAACCACAGTTGGAAGTCTGTTCTGTTCTCAGTTTTATATATTCTGTGTCTCTTTAAATCTCTTAAGTTTACAACTTCCCCTTTTATATGCTATTCTACACACTTTTTTCCAAGCATTTTTAAGATGTCATTTACATGTACTAAAAATGTACGAATCTTAAGTACTTAGTTTGAAGAGTTTTGACAGGTTACTGTCAAATTTCTGTTTAATCACTACAAAATGATGGAGAAACATTTGATCCCCAGAAGTCCCTGAATGCCCTTTTCTCGTCACTTTGTCCTGCCTAGGGGTGCCATCTTTGGTCCTCCATCTCTGTAGACTGGCTTTGCTCGCTCTTTAGCTGTATGCAGTAACCATTCAGTCTCCATTCTTCGCAATTTGGCTTCTCTCAGCATCATCTTTTGAGCTCTCCACAGCTTGGCTGATAGCAGTGGTTCCTTTCCCATTGCTGCTGAGTGCTGCATCATTTTGCAGGTGAACAGACTCTCTTTACCCATGCTCCTGCACATGTACGTTGGTGTAATTTCCCCTTTTTGTTTATTAGGAAAAATATTACCAGGAGCACTCAAGTAAAAAGCTATGTGCTCATGTATCTTCATTTCTCCTTTTTAAATACCCAGGTATGGGTGCTCAGGTTATGGGTCACTGTGTGTTTGCAATTATATTTTGTAAGTAGCTCTTAATTGACAAAATTGCCAGAAATCACCTGTTTTGCTCCATGCAGCCAGGAGCCACTGAGGACCCATTTTTATGTTGCTCTCCCTATGCTCTGGAGGCATCAAAGCACTGGTGCCGGTAGTACTTGGTTGTCTTTGGGTGGGTTCTCAGATGAGATACTGACATTATTTTCCCTTCAGATCGTACACATTCCTTAAGGTGGGAGGAGCCGTGCTCATCTCCGTACATAGTGTGGAGGTGTATATACCAGTGTATGTATGTTCAGAAAGTAACCACTGCAGTTGCTTTTAGGGATTAAGGAGTAGAAGTGACTTGTGGCTTTAAAGCCCCTTCAGGCCCCCCTTTTTACAGCCATCTCTGTCCCTGAATACCCATTTAAAGGGTGTCACCATGCTGGGCTGGAGATTTAGTTCAGTGGTTCCGGCATCTACCTGGCAAATGCAGGGTCCAGAGTTTGATCCCCGGTACCGCATACCACAATATTGGGCATGGTGGCTCATGCCTGTAATCCCTGTACTTGAGAGGCAGAGGCAGGAGGATTGCTGTGAGTTCCAGTCTGGCCTGGGCTACATAATGAGCTCAGGGCCAACTTGAACAATAAAAGCAAGACTCTGTCTTTAAGAAAAAAAAAGGTGTCAGCATTCTGACAATTGGGCCTTCTCTGGCTTTTGTTGGGGAGGAGGGGTCTGTGGCCACCTACCCTGTGTGGACATTGCTTGCTCTTCACTTAGCCCTGCTGGAGGTTCATCTGGCTGCTTTGGGTTGCTCAGGCTCTCTCACCTCCCTCTGTGTGGGATTCCCGGATTGCAGCAGGGTGGGGTATGCCTGTGTGCATGGGCTGACATCTGAGACACCCAGTGAGTAGGATTCCTACATGTCTGTGAGTGCACAGTGCACCGCTCAAGCAAGGCCTTGGCACTGTGGCATCTGGAAAGGGTCAGGCTCCCTGGCCTTCCTAATGAGCAGCATGAGGAATCCCAGTGCACCCTAAATGTCAGCAAGAACACATAGAGTTATGTTTTTTTGTAAAAGTAATAGAAGCAGAAAGCTGAGGAAATTTTGGGGGGTGCTGGAGATTAAACTTGAGGCCTCACACATGCGACGCAAGTACTCTGCCACTGAGCCACAGCCCCGCCCTTCTACTTTTATTTTTATTTTGAGATGCAGTCTTACTAAATTAGTCAGGATGGGCTTAAACTTGTAATCTTTTTGCCTCAGTCTCTGGAGCAGCTGAGATGACAGGTAAGCACCATTGCTCCTGGCCTGAGCAAATAATTTTTATCCCATGTATTGGCTTTCTGCTGCACGTGGTGAACTCTCCACTCCAGCTGCTCCTCCTTGCCCTCTGCCTCTCCCTGGCCCTGTCTCACTGTCATCCGTCCCAGGCCTCCAAGAAGCCCTTAATATGTACTCAGAATCCTCAACCTCCGAGGGCTTGTTAATGAAGAAAGAAGAGATAGAGCCAGCTCCCTAAAAGAATCATGCCTGCTGGAAACCAGCTCATTTAGAAAATGAGGTGTTTATAATAATGTGGGTTGTTTACTGCAGGGTGCCTGAGATAAATTTATAGCTTTCATTTCTTCAGGAGAACCTAGAATTATTCTTACAAGGTAAAATATGCTTTTATAAATTTTGAGTTCAGAATGCTCGACATCCTTTTAATAGGTACTACTTCTCAAAGGGACAAAGTTTGTGTTTTTCAGAGCTGTGGAGACCGACAGTTCTTTCCTCCCTCTCCTTCTATATGTCCCCATGTCTGTCTTTTTTCTCTGTCAATTTCAATGTTTGAAAGAAATCACTGAAATAGATGATGTCGACTTTTTGCTGTTATGGACCGAGGGCCCTGTGGCTCCGTGCTCTCTGTCTCTGAGTTGGATTTGGGCTTGTTCTATTCAGCTTCTTGTCATCTTAATTAAGTGGCCTGCTGGCTGCTGCACATCAAAGGCCAGGAAGTTTCCCAGGGAGCCACAGCAAGGCAGATGACTAAACTGCCTAATTACTGGGGTACATCCTAACTATCTTGTTTAAAATGGTATAAAGTATTAAAAGGTCTAAGAAAATCTTTGTAGGAAATACAGAAGTATTGCTCATCCATTAACCCTCCAAACCCCCCATGTCTTTTCTGGCTGTGCCCCGTGCAGTCTGTCCCGTGACAGGAACCTGTGTGGAAAGGAAGGAGGCCTGCTTCTTACTTCAGTGCCTCTCTTTCTTTCCATCGCTCTCAAGAAGAGCCTTCTCTCCTGTCTTTCAGTGTGAAATATAGAAAATCTTAACTGTACCTGAAAAATTATCTTTCTCCAAAATTGGTTGTGAAAATGAATTATATTTATTATTCTCTTTCTCCCTGCCATGAGTTTGAGAGGACTATTCCCTCCCCTCTCTGCAGCCTGCCAGAGACATAAAAGATGGAGATTAGAAGAGGTGCTAGGACAAATTACTGGTGTCTCTGAGGTAGACTGAAATCTCAGGCGCATTGCTGTGAGCATAGTTAGTGTGTGTGTATAAGTGAGGCTGCTATAAGTGTGATCTGAACCCAGGTCAAAGCACAGGCGGGGCAGAGAAGAAAATTATGACTACCTGGTTCAGTGTATGAAAATATTGCCCTTTTTTGGGGGTCAAAAGTATGGCACTCTGCTAGTTGCTCTGGATAGAAAAATAACAGACTCTTCTTGCTAGCAAAGAACCTCAAGTCTAATAGCGAAAACAGACACTCATTCCTACAGTCATTTATTCAACAGATTTGTTTCAGGATGATACTGTGCTTCGGCCTCTGACTGGAAAAACCAGATATGATCTGTACCACTGAGTAACAGAGTCTGGCATAGAGAACAGAATAGTCAGGATGCAAAGATCACAGTCCATTAGTACAGACAACCAGAAGTCACTCCAAATACTAAGCCCTGTACCCCAGAGAACGCTGTTTAGCCCAATCTGCAACACTAGCTGTCTGCATGCGCTGCAGTGTAGAAGAGTAGTAGATGCCATTTTCTGAGGGCCCCTTGTTGTTAAGTCTCTGATTAATGAGGCAGGATTTCCCTGGGAGCCCAAGGAGGAAAGTGTCAGCCCCACCAAGGCCAGTGCTGTTGAGGGGCCCTGAACCCCCTCTCCAGGTGCGGATTGATCTTCCAGTAGAGCTCCTTATTTTCCACAGTAAGTTGGAAGTTACTGGTCCTGAAGGATCAGGAGGGGAAGCAGCTGTGGGGGCTCTTTGGCATCTTGCACCAGAGCTGGGAAGGAAGGCACCAGGCAGCTGAAGTGCTGGTGGGGCACACCAGGGAGTCAGGGAGGACCACTGTGCCCAGTCCCCAGTACTGGGAAGGAAGGAAGGAGGGGAAAAAAAGACCTGTGATGAGTACATCTGTGCTACAAATCCAAGTGATAACCACAACCTAGCCCTCAGCTTACGTACATGAAAATTTAATTCTGTTGTTTATACTGGTTCGTCAGTAATAGAAGAAGTGGAGGTGGAAAGATCCTCAGAAATCACCAGGTGCTATACTAGCAAGATGGTGAGCTATTGGACAGCTCTGGTACTTGACATCTGCATGGGAGGACACAGCAGGTTAAAGGGCCGATGGGAAGTTTTCTCTGAGGACATCCAGGTTACACATTGGCACTGAAACTCCATAAGCCAGTTGGCTCTGGGTGAGCTGGCAGGAGAAGCAGCTTTCATGCTACAGGTCTGAGTACAGATGCACCTCCCACATGCACACTACAGTGGCGGGGTTTGACTGTAGGGGGCCCCTAGGCATAGATGAACACAGCATACCCAAAACCATGAACTACCCTGTGCTACCATATGCAGCTGTCCCTGCAAACCATCAGATAGGAAGTGAGATCTGGCATCTAAGATGGTTATTGTTCTCTGAGACTCTTATGCTTTGGAAAAAAGGTGTCCCAAAATGGCTTTTGGATTCAGAAGGAGGGCACCAGGGGCCACGGGCTCCAGTTGTCCTATGTGCTTTATGGGAGGTCCAACTATGGAACCCACAGTACTATGGCCCCTTTTGTACAGCGCACTCAGTAGTGTCTGCTGGGTCTCGGTCCTCTTCCTATTGGATGTAATAGCTCCATTCTAAAGTGCCTGGTGGCGGGGGCGGGGAGTTAGCTCAGTGGTTCCGGCACCTGTCTTGCAAGCACAAGGACACCGGTTCTATCCCTGGTAACCACATACAGTACTGGGCGTGGAGATTCATGCCTAGCAGCAACCAGTACCACATACCACAATGCCGGGTGTGGTGGCTCACACCTGTCATCCCAGCACTCGGGAGGCAGAGGCAGGAGGATTGCTGTGATGTGAGTTGGAGGCTGAGCTCAGGGCCAGCCTGAACTACAAAGCAAAACCCTGTCTCAAAAAACCAAAAATAAATAAATATTTTTTTTTAAAAAAAAGTGCCCAGTGACAAGTTTCTGCCCTGGCCCTATGTGCCCCAGGCCATACCAAGGAAGGCCAATGCTGTGCCCCCTCTGGCATCCACTGGCCAGACTGGTCCTGCACACTGGCAGAGCTGCCACTTGGTGGGCCAGTTATCCCTTCTCTTCCCCTGTCTTTTTTTCTTTTTTAACATTTATGAAATAAATCAAGAAATATTTATTGAATATTCACTGCATGCCAGAATCTTTTTTTTTCCTTTGTTGAGTTTATTGGTACATTTTGGGGGAACATTATGTTCACATGCATCATTGAGAATTTGTATCTATACATAGGGTTCAGCTTGTCTCCTTCAGTCCTCCCTTTTTTGGAGGGAGAAGATTTGAGATTAGGATGGCAGGTGCCACTATGCCCATCTAAGGTGTCAGCAGTTTCTTTTGTTTGACTTTTGAATTCCTGTTAGACCTGTTCTCTTTTGTGTACCCAAGTTGTGTGTTTGTGACAGCCCATAACATCTCCCTGCAAGTATGTACAGATTCTTTGTGTCTGA
>PVIR01036022.1:0-16074 GCA_004026965.1 Petromus typicus
TATCTCCTGTAAAATAGAGAGGGCATATGTAGTGCACAGTAAGTAATATTCTGCATGTAGTACACTAGCCTGGTGCTGAGCTTTAGTAAGCCATCTTGGCCAGAACAACGAGGGCCTTTAAGTATCAAGTGGTGGTTGCACTCACTGTAAAATTTCTTTCTCATGGTGAATCCTATTTTCCAGGTTGTTAAAGACAAGCAGCCAAAGGTACCCCATTAGCCCCAGGTAGAAGACCTAAATCCTGGTTCCAGTTTTGCTGCTTATCAGTTGTGGTGACCCTGGCAAGGTGTTAAAACTCTCTGAATGTTACATGTTTCTTCTGACAAATGGGAATAATAAGATTCAGCTTGTGTCATTCACAGATTCATTGTGAGCATCAAATATGATCTTGCATGAAAATATGCTTTAGAATACACATGGTTGTAAAAATAACGGTAATACAATCCTCTCAGCTGACATTCAGGACACTGGGCTTTGGATGGGCCTGGGCACATTCCTTTTGTAAATTTGACTTTGTCATCTTCTGTAGGTATTGAGAAGGACAAACTCAAGGCGGGAGCTGGTGATGAGATACCTGTGGTCCTGTTATAGACTTCCTTGATTGTTGTAATCTAAGGAGATCTTCTCTTCCCCCCAGCACATTTAAATAGATCAGGCTCCTTGGTTTCAAGCTCTCTTGATTTCTCGGCTCACAGCCTACCATTTAAGGACATGGTCTCCAAGCATGTTGTGATGATGCAGGATGATATCCTTGGGAGCCAACCCTGGCCCGAAAGCTGACCCAGGTGGCTGTTTCAAAGTGTTCTATGGAAATGTCCATGGCTTTTCTGAGGATGTATTAGACAACTAAGGTTGGCAAATTTCCATATCTCAATGACATTGAAATCCTTCAGCATCGTGTTTCTAAAGGCTGTAGACTGAATAACCAAACCCAAACAAACTCTCTGTGTGATTTCACTTCAAAATCACTTTTTCCTGTGTATGTCTCATATCCAGCATCAGCAAGAAGGTTGAATATGGGAATTACCCAGATCTACGAGCTTAAAAGGGAACCATTCACAATTAAGTATTTCCCAGCCGACTTCTTTCCCACCTAGAAATAGAAGGAGATTGCTGATGTCAGATACTCTGAACTGAGGGTGGGCAAGCTGGAAGGGACTTTTCCTCTATTTTGATTTGCATTAGGGGTTATAACTCTGAGGGCCTAGTTGTCCAGACAAGCCTTTCCTCTGTGAATTCTGTAAGTATAAAGAAATCAGACATTGAAAGAAATGAGACATCAGCCATTTGTTCTTTTCCATTTTCTGGTACACTGAGACAAATGAGACATTAGTCATTTGCTGTCTTCCATTCTATCTTCCTCTATTCCATTTTGTGCAATTACATATAATTACCTTTAATTATGTAGTCATTCCATGACATCCCATTCCATTTGAACTTAAAACTTTTATTCTGTGTTGTTCTGATCTAGTCCATCACATCCCATCCCTTTCCATTTGATAGCCCTGTAGTTATTCTTAATTCAAGGAGTTTTGCTAAATGCTACAAAGAAAGACTGTGTGTGTGTGTGTGTGTGTGTGTGTGTGCGTGTGTGTGTGTATGTGCATATGTGTTTAAGTAGCTTTCAGGAAAGGAATTCTTTTTTTTTTTTTTTTCTACTTCTCTCTCAAAATACTGAAGAGGAAAGCTTGGTTGAATTTGAAATGTTACAAAATAAAGGAAGGTGCATATGAAGTGTTAGTAAAACCATACATTTGCATTTGAAAGCAGAGGTAAAAACATATCTCTATTCATCATTCTAGTATGATTCTGGTGACCAGGCAGACTGACAGCCTGAGTGCCTAAAGAAGGCTGCAGAAGTAACCTAGTGGTAGAGCCCTTAACTAGCCAAGAACAACCCCCGTATGGGAGAAGATCATGTGGTCATGACAAGGAGAGATGGGACTGGGCTGTCTCTCAAATACTGGCTGGGAGTGGCCTGAAATTGGCCTCACAAACTTTTGAAGAAGCATTCAAGAATTTTTCTTTCTGTGAATGCATTCCTTTCACCTTTCACTTCATTCTCTGGCGAATGAGTGAAGAAATTTCAAATGTAGAACATTATTCTGGTTGCTTAGAGTATGACTGTTATATTTTTCTGCTTCCTGAGTGCAAATAGCACTTTCTTTGGAGGTTAAAGAAAAAACTCAAAGTATCAGAAAAGTACAGTGGCAAATTTTTAGCATAGCTAGACAACTGGGAAAAAACAAAAGAAGCTTACAGTGGCCAGGATCATGGCCAAGCTCATCCAAGAAGCAGTGATACAGTGCTACCATTGCTTCCCTACCCAGAATGTAGATCCTTGGATACTTCTTGCTGAAGTGAACAGGCTGGATTCAAATTTGTGATCCCCTTGTCTCATTCTCCCGAATAGCTGGGATACAGAGGTATATCACTGTACATAGCTTGGATACTTCCATGATCACTAGAGCCTTTGTGGCTACATGAGAATTGGACATGCACTTGGGCCTATCTGTCAAACAGATTTCATTTTCTATTCTTTGTAACTTTTTTTTTTTTTAAGTTTTTGGAGACAGGGTCTCGTTTTGTGGTTCAGGCTGGCCCTGAGCTCAGCCTCCAACTCACATCACAGCAATCCTCCTGCTTCTGCCTCCTGAGTGCTGGGATGACTGGCGTGAGCCACCATGCCCAGCACTGTGGTATATGGTACTGGTTGCTGCTGGGGTGAGTCTCCACGCCCAGTATTGTTATGTGTTTACCGGGGATTGAACCCGGGTCCTTGCGCTTGCAAGACAGGCGCCGGAACCTCTGAGCTAAATCCCTGGCCCTGTAACGTTTTTTTTTTTTTTTTTTTTTTTTTTGAGATAGGATCTCGCTTTGTAGTTCAGGCTGGCTCTGAGCTCAGCCTCCAACTCACATCACAGCAATCCTCCTGCCTTTGCCTCCTGAGTGCTGGGATTACAGGCATGAGCCGTCATGCCTGGCAGAGTGGTATGTGGTTCTGATTGCTGCTGGGTGTGAGTCTCCACACCCAGTATTGTATGTGGTTACTGGAGATTGAAACTGGGTCCTTATACTTGAAAGACAGGCACTGGAACCACTGAACTAAATCCCCAGCCCAATTCTTTCTAACTTTTAACATTAGTTTTGGATACAAATTTCAGTGAAGACACATCTGATCAGCCAGTCTTAGGCACAGAACTGTGGTATAGCTGCAAGCAAATAGCTATAAGAGAATAACACAGATAGGGAAGCTCTGCAATCATAGAATCGAGGTGGGACATGACTATTCTTTGGTGGCTATAATTTTTACCTCTTGTCCTCAGGACCATGTGACATATTTGAGACATTGAATGCTAAAAATAGTTGAGTAACTAACTGTTCACAACCAGCTTTAGGGATGCTTAAAAAGGCTAAAGGCAAGGAGGAAATGAAATTAAACCTGTTGTTCTAACATGCTGAAACTCAGGAAGAGATTGGAAAAGATTTTGGTCAGAATCAGTGTACCACTTGTTTTAAAAGAGCATGACATGTTCTAATAGAGAAAAATTATGAAGAATGGGTTTCTTGGCCAGGCATTTCCACTTCCTTTTTGTTCATTTGGAGTATGTTACCTAATTTCTTTGGGAGACTGTACCTCAGAAATTTAGAGAAAATAATTATACATTCAGTTAAATTTGAATTTTAGGCACAGATATGTTTTTAGCGTAAATATGCCCAAATTTTGTATGAGACATCCTCATACCAAAAACTTATTGTTCACCTGAATTCACATTTAGCTGAGCATTCTGTATTATTTTTGGCAATTAGACTCAGAAGAGCTTTAACTCAAAGCCCAGACTGGGAAGCTGACCTTTGCTTCATGCAAACTTTCAGGAAACACTGGAATGTGCTGAGGTTGATTTTTCCTGGTTACTTGCACCTGGCAAGTCTAAAACTAGCAAACCATGAGGAGTCAAACAGGAGATGCAGGGATGAGAGGGAAGGTATTGGGAGGTCTTGGGTGGCTACTGAAGCAAAATTAATGCAAAACCCCCACAAATAAGTGTTAACTAATTTTTAAAGCCCTGATTTTATAATCATAATGGAAGGTAACATTTTTTCTACTTTGCTGCATTTTAGGAATGTGACATTGCATTGTAGGGAAAGTGATTGACATTTACTGAGACCTTACTTGTAAATCACATTTAGGGGAGAGGATCAGCGAGATTCATTGGGATCTTCCAGTTGGCAAGTGATTACTACTTGGGAAGACATATGGTTACCTGCCTAATGGAGTTACCCAGAAAGCATGAATATTATCAAGACCTTAAAGCTCCCTTTTTTCCTTTGCTAGTGATCTATTAGATTAGATTTATTAAGAATGTAAATTCTATAGTAATTAAGATACATTTCAGTCTATATGTGAAAGATAAAATCCATTCCTATGGAAAAAAAAAGATTATCAAGTGAATAAAGATGATATCTTCTTTCAGATTAAGTCTCCTTCTTGAGTATTGGCTGTGATGTGCAGTGACGTCTTTTTGCTTGGCTTTCCTTTAAGAGTGAGTTATCTTGGACATGAACTACATTCTTGTGAGGCAATCTCATGTCATGCTTTCGGTCATGGACTTTATAAGGAACTTTTGAATGTCAACTCTGTGAAATCCAGCCATATAAATTGGGGCTTGTTACTTAAGCATTTCAAACCTAGGTAGTTAGATAATAGTGGTATCTCCTTCATAATGTTCTTGAAAGAATGAAAATGTGATAATGCATGTAAAGTGCTTAGGGCGATGCCTTATCAATATGAAGTGGTCAAAAATGTTAATTGTTATTTGGGGAAAATGGATAACATAATACTCTTAGGAATACTTGGAAGATTAACTGAAATGCTTGTAAAACATTTAGGTCACTATCTAACACATGATCAACACTCAATAAATGTTCATAGCTGACATGGTTGTTTTGTTATTATACATGATTTATAAAATGTAAATAATGCCATTAACTTAGTTTTACAGCTGTAAAGCATCATAGATGTAATGGGTGTGAAGCATCAAGCACTATGCCCAATGTAGAATAAGAACCTACTCCTAAAGGACCATAGCTATGTTTATACCACTTCAGCTCTAGCACTCTGGCCTAATTTTGGCACATAGCACATATACAAAAAATGTTTTAGAAATAAATGAACAACTATATTATCAGTTAAATTCTAGTCTATCATAAATGAAAAAGAGATTATAGAAAAAAAGTATGGGTCTCCTTTAGAAACTAATCATGCCTGAAAAATGGAGAATAAAATAAACCCAAGAAGACAGGATGTTCCCAAACTGTGAGATCATCTTTATAATCCCCTACATTAGAAAGATCTTTATGGTTCACAAAGAACTTTCACATCCATTATGTCATTCAACATAAAAAAAATAAAGAAACAGGCAAGAAATGTCCTTAGGGTCAGCCTGGACACAGAGCTCAATCTCTTACAAATGATTTAAAACCCACTGTGTCTGGTACAGATATTGCTTATAGAAAACTTCAGGCACAGAAATGCTACCCAGCTTGATTTAGCTTAAAGAAACCTTTGGTGACCTTCTAAACAAACATAGCCCAGTGGGAACCCAAGTGGAATTTCAGAATTTTGAAGATGAGCTGAGAGAATTCGCTCAGAAATGGGACATATTAAAACAATCTCTACCAAAGGAGTGAAAACAATAAAGAGATTGACTCAGAAGAGAACAAAAAGGCCAAGGCCACTTATTGTGAGCGCCTTACTCATTATAACTGTTGACTGCATGGCAATAATGTTTGGGAACATTGCAATCTCGAGAGCGGGCTTCTAATGATGTCCATCTGCTCATATGGACGGAAGGCCTGACCTAAACTCCAACTGCTCACAGAAGGAGCTTTTTATCCTATTCTAGCAGAATGGGACTGAGCAAGGCTGATTACAAGACATTTTCATGAATATAAATATCAGCTTTTAAATGCCCGTCCTCTGATAGAATGCTTGTTTTTCATGTGTATATTGAGTGGATGTGCTCTGGCCAGTTGTGAGTGAGTGGACTAAGCCAGTTGATTAAGTGCAATACTGAAAGACAAGACAAGGGCTGTAATGTCAAAGTCCCAACTAGAAACAGATGGCTCAAATGGAGGTTCAAGATGGGTCAAGAGGAAGGATTTTATTGATTGAAGTATGGGTAGGGCTATACAAGTGGTCAGGGCATGGAGTAAGTTCCTCAGGGCCTAGTGGTTGTAGGGGCTGTGTCAACCCCTGGAGGAGGTAGCCTGAGGGGAAGACAGCAGGAATAGCTGGTAGAGGCTGGGATGTGAGGGACACAGGTGCTGTGAGAGACACCTCATGCACTCTGACCTTTCTTACGCTCTAATCTCCTGCAGGTAACGTTCATGGGTCGAACCAAGCTAGGTTCTAGCAGGCAAAGGACACCTGGGAGACATTGTCTGCCTGGACTCCCATGGCACAGAATGGGACAAGAAAATGTAAAAGATGAGTCTGAGTGGTGGTGAATTAGAGAAGACTCAGAACAAAGACTGTGATTTGTTCATTGACTTCCTTCCTGAGGCCCTGCCACTGATCTCATGTCTCACCTGAGTGATTCTCACTGTTTCCCCGCCATCCCTCTCTCCCTCCCTCCATCCTTTTCTTTCCTCTCTTCTTCTGTTGTGCCTCTCCCTTCCTTTCTTTGTCTTCCTCTCTTTCCTTCTCTCCTTCTACAGCTTGTCTGGAGCTCCTTGAGGAGGAAATGATATCTTACTTACACTTGAGTGCTCAGCGTGGTACCTCAGGATGATTCAGGAATATTCATCAGACAGTGGAATGATGGGCAGGTGTTTATTAAAGTTCATGAAGAGGCTCAGCAGAGCCTGATGAACTTTTTCTTCAAAAGACAAGTCATTACAGAGTACTGTTGTAATACTTAAGTTCTTAACCATAGCACCCTTGTCATAACTACTAACTTTTCTTTGTCACAATGATCCAAGAGTCTCTAAAGAAAATGTAAATAGATGAGCATGTGTTCCAGCTGTGTGCCAGGGGAATTTTATTTACAACAACAGGCATGAACCACAGGTCATGGTTTGTGGATCCTGATGAAACAGTCTCATATTTATCAGATAGTTTATATGTGGAGTTGAGTGGTCATTCAGATTTGAGGTGGTAGCACCCAATAGCAGTAATGTCTTGTTTAATTATTTTTGGTAAGGGCCTCTCTCCCCTTGATTTCCACCTTGCCAGTACTTAAATGAAGCAACTGCCCCACAGGAGGCCAACCACACACCAGAGTAAACTTTGGTGGAACCCTTTAATGCACATGGAATGAGGACATCAATAATTCAGCTGAATCCATAAATGATTCAAGCCTGTCCCGGCAGAGTCTGGGCATCTGCACAAGTGTACATGTTGGGTTGTCTGTCCTGAGCAAAAGGTCTATGTGAACATTAAGTGTGGGTCTGGTGGATGCAGCCCGAAGGCAAGTGGCCAGGCCCTCAGTTCAGCCAGCAGGTTGGGAGGTGCACGTCAGCCTGGCCAGACTTGGGGCAGTTCCAGCGGGAACAGATGAGGGGCATGTCGTTTGTGGAAATATACAAAGCCTGCCCAAGTGAGAAAACACAGAGATCACATCCATACACGGAGATGCCAATCTAGAAAGGGTAAAACCAGCATTGCTTGCTTTGGGAAGAGACCCACAAACAGACAGGGGAAGGGAAAGGCTTCATTGAAAAACAGGAAGGCTTCCAGTCTGCCTGCTTAGAGGATGAAGGCAGGCTAACCAGAAGCTGGGCATCCCAAGACACTGGATTGGGAAGCATATTTGGCTTTCTCTGATTGGTATGAGTTGGAAGTGGAGGAAAAGTTACAGCAGTTGGGCATTATTGAGCAAGTCTTGCCTGTTTGGAGGTGATGACTGTAGAAGCTGTAGGGAAGAGTTTTATTGTAATATCCGGCCTCTTCCTTGTTGGCTTGTACATTCGTTCTCTCCATCATACAGTCACTACTGGATTTTTCTTGGTTCTGCTGTCTTCTGCATGAGATTAAGACAGGAAGAGCATCTCTGCAGAAGACAGCTGCTCTGCACAGAGCAACCTGGTAGGAGGTCATGCTGCTGTGACCTTCCAGGATGCAGGTTTCTATCCATGCCACAGTGCCAAGGACAGCAAGTGACCTAAATCATTGGTAGCTGGCTGATTGTTCCTATACTGGCTGAATCAGTGCCACCAAAAGAAGAATTCTGCTTCCTCTGTAAAATGCAGCCCTTTTAGAGAAATCTCAAACCCTTCCCTAATGACTCATGGTTTCTTTTTGGTTACTTTCCAAGATGTCCGCCCATGAGGTGAACCCAAGCAGGTTATATGTGAACACTGTGCAGTCCCTGTTTGCTTCATTTGCATAAACTTTTTCTCCTTATAATTTTCTACCATTCATATGTGCAGGAGGTTCCTCTGTGTCTGTTATGGGGCTATAAAAATATTAAATGGAAAATCCTTGGAAGAAACAATGTATATGATCTTAATTGTGAACTGTTCTCTAAATAGTAGGGTAAAACCTTGTCCCATTCCACGCTGCCCAACCTGGGACATGAAATCACCTGTTTGTGCAGCATATTCAATCCTTGTGGACTGTCCAGCCATTGGCCATGTTAGCCCTCTTGTTAGCAGATCAGCTGTCACTGAGCTCAATACTTGTGGTAAACTAACCCATACTTTGCTTACTAATAGTATCAAAGTGCATGTGTATTCTAGGTTTCTCTTGTATCCTGAATCTTAAAAGACTCTGGACTCTTTTGCTTGCTGTTTACTTTCTCTTCTTGCTTTATTTCTTCTTCCTTACAAGGTTCATTTTTCTCTCCTCCACATCTGGCTAGATTGCAGTGTTCATCATAAATTTGCTAAATCATTGGATGCTTTTCTCTCCTGAAATAAAATATAGAATCCTCTGAGTTTCATTTCTGATCATTACTTGTCTTTCAACAGAAACTACCTTCTGTGCTAGAAGCAGACAAGCCCTGCAGGCAGTTCATTTTTGTGTGTGCATTTGTTCACCTGAATAAAGCAATAGAATCCTTTTTCATAGACTTGTAAATCCCTGGAGCAGGAAGAGATCTCTAAAGTCAGGAAGACTAATATTCTCCAAATGTGGTACATGGTCTACTGGGAGTATGAAGGATGATGTCACATAAACATTTTAAGTGATTTTAGTCATTCTGTACTTACTTCAGTGTTAGTAGAGGAGAAGTCACTGGAACATTAAACCGCATGTGTTCGTAAATATTATTGTCTAAGTTAAGGCTACAGCAGATGGTGCCTTGGGAACGTATTGCATTTAGTATGTATGAATTACAGACATTGTCAGAAAATACCTAAATATGACAAAGATTATAAAAGGATTTGGGGAAGACAGATGTAGTCCAATCTCTTTAGTACTACTCGTGAGGTCCTGGGAAGGGAAGGCATTTATCCAAGGCATCAGTTCTACAGAAATGAGATTAGGATTAGATGGAGAACTCTGTTCTAAATTATGAAGTACAGTGTTCTTTCATTCATTTTCTAAGAACCCTATCCTTAAGCTATTATCTGTTGTGAGAACTGAATATCCAAGGTTAGGTGTATTATAAAGAAAGAGGTTTATTTGGCCTATCATTCATGTGAATGATGAGTCCAAACAGCATGGTGACAACACTGTAGTGAGGTTATTCTGGTTCTATCATTACAGCAGAGACACAAAAAGGGGACTGCGTGCATATGCCAGGACCACATGGAGTGGCCTCACTTTATAACAACCCACTCTGAGAAACCACAGTTAATCTGTTCATAAGGGTGGCACCTCTGTGACCTTCCACCAGACCTCAACACTTAAAAGTTCCACCACTTCACCTCTAAATTGAGGACCAGGCTTCCAACACAGGAACCTTTAGGGTGACACTCAAGCCATAGCCAAACTCTCGCACCCCCTCTCAGCACCTGTGAGCTCAGCTCAAAAATGAATACCCTAATCAAGTTCTCAGAAGTCCCCTGGGGGCTGGATTTTCAAAAACACAAGAAGCTGGTCAAAAGCCTGTTCTAACCAGAGGGTGAATTACCTGGAAGGATGCAAGCGCCTTGCTTTTGAAGACAAAAGTTGAGTGTTCATTGGATCTTGAACAATAGAAACTTCGTTGGGTAACAAGTAAATGAATGTATCGCTCTGTTCACCAAAGTGAAGGCCTGCAAGCTGCTGGTTGCTCCCAGTAATGGGAGCTTCGGAATGCAGTTAATGGGTTAGTATAGTTTTTATTGTAAAAGCAAACTAAATTAAACTGATAGTTTTAATTAAATTTGAATCGGCTGTGATTTTACTCAGTTTTAAAGGCCACTTGAGACACTAGTGTTGCACTTAAAATCTAGTGTTGTAATTAGTGACATCTACATTTATTATAATGGTTACTGCACTTTATTGAATTTATTCAGGAATAAACAAAAGCTCAGCATCTAAAGAGCTTGTATTCCAGAACAAGTTGCCTTTGGAAGCCTGTTTTATCTTTGTTAGGATGTCAGGTGACAATACTGATCTCAAAAAAGAGAGATTTATGCTTCAGTCATCCAACCACAGACTAAGACCTTGGGTTACCTCAAGTCAGACTCTTCCTAAACATTGTCATTATACTTTTGTTGCATTCTCTGGAAAATATAAATTTTGTACATGTTGAGCATTCTTTGGGCTCTTGCTACTTCTGGGATTCAAGGTCCATGTTGTAGACTGCCTGTTTTTGTCTTCTCCAAAT
This sequence comes from Petromus typicus, assembly GCA_004026965.1. NCBI lineage: Eukaryota > Metazoa > Chordata > Mammalia > Rodentia > Petromuridae > Petromus > Petromus typicus. The sequence goes on from PVIR01036022.1 coordinate 10,761, forward strand.
TCATATAGCACTCCTGACCCAGTAGAAAGGAATTCAGGAAGGAACGTTGGAAGATGAGCTCATGAAAGGAGACCCCCCATGGTGAAATCAGGGTCCTTGTAAGAAAACAAAGAGCTAGCTTGCTATCTGCTATGTGAGAGTTCTGCCCAAAGGCATCTGTCAGTAAGCTAGGCAAAGAGCCTTGCCCAGGGGTCCCGTCAGCCTGGTCATGTGCTTCTTCCTAGACTTCAAAACTATGAGAAATCAGTTTCTGCTAGTGAAGCTATCCCAGGGCTTCTTATAGCTTCCATAATCCACAAGTACAATTGTGGACTATTAAGCAACAACTAATAAGATCCAGAAATCAGAAGAGCTCTGTAGCTGCTCCAGCACATGTTGGAAGGGAGGAGGCTGCAGCTTCCTAAGGGAGGCAGTGCATAAGTGGCTCAGCACTGTCAGTCCTGGTCAAATGGGCTCTGAAACAGTGGTTCTCCTAATTTTGACGTGGGAAGTATTACCTGAGACAGGGTTATTATGAACAATCTCCTAGGCCTCTTTAGAAATTCCAAAATAGGAAGTAAAAGCAGAAAAAACAAGACAAATTAGGAGTTTGTATTCCCACTTGAAATGTAGAGCACTGTAATACCAGTGGTCAGAAGTAGACTTTTCCTACTTGTCCATTTGGTTCCCCAGCAACACTCACTGGAGATTCATGTCAGTTCTGACACTACCTACAGGACAGACCATCCCCACTTCAGGGGCTTCTGCAGCTGACTGACAGCCTCTACATCAGGGGTTTCAGGTCTTTCTTCTCAGGTTTGATCATTTACGACAGTAGCTCACAGAACCCAGGACAGCAAATTACTTACATTTACTGATTTATTATGCAGGCCACAGATGAAAAGTCAGATGAAAGAGGTGCATAGGGTGAGGTAGGTGGGAAGGGGTACTCCTGGAATCTCTCTGAAGCTCAGAGCTTGGGGGGTTCTGTACAGGCTTTATACATAGGCACGTCTGATCATTGACTGAGCCTCCAGCCTCCCTCTCCTGGAAAGGTGAAGGGTGAGGCTGTTCCAAGCTTCTTAATTCTTTTTTTTTATTGAAATATTTATTGGTACATTACATATACGCATCATGGTTGCACTCCATAATGGGGATTTGTACCAGTATAAGACACAACTTAATTCTCATTTTTCCCATAGCCCTACCCACCTTACCACACCCTATATACATAAAATTTGTTTCCTTTCTTTTTTGTTATAATCTCATTATTTTTACCCCTTCACCCTATTTTACTTTGAGCATTTTCTATTTCATAATATATAACATACAATTCTAGAACTCATTTACATCTTTATTTTCTCATACCAGAGAAAAGAGGTGGTATGTACCTATCTGTGACCTATTTATTTCACTTATGAGGATATCCTCAAGGTATGTCCATTTAAGTAGAAATGATTCAAACTGATCATTTTTTATGGCAGAGTAATACTTCATTCTGTAGAAGAACCACAGCTTTTTTATCCAGTCTCCAGTTGATGGGCACTTGGGTTGTTTCCAAGATGTAGCAGTCACAAACTGAGCTGCTATAAACATGGGTGCACATATGTCACTGTGATATGAGTCTTTTAATTCTTTTGTGTATATACCTAGCAGGGCAATGGCAAGGTAAAATGGGACCTCCAATCCCAGCTTTTTGAGGAATCTCCAAACTGATCTCCACAGGGGTTGTATGAGTCTACAATCCCACCAACAGTGGACAAGAGTTCCTTCTCCACAGCCTCACCAACATTTGCTGCTGGCTGATTCTGAGATGGCAGCCATTCTGTGTGGAGTGAGATGAAATCTCAGTGTTGTTTTCATCTGCATCTCTTGAATGACTACTGATGTTGAGCATTTCTTCTTATGTTTCTTAGCTGCTCTTAACTTCTTCCTCTGAAAAATATCTGTTCATTTCAGATACCCATTTTTGAATTGGGTCTTTAAATTTGGGTGGGCTGATTTTTTTGAGCTTTTTATATATTCTAGATTCAAGCTTCTTAATTCTAGATGCATCTTTCTAAGGACTGCCCCCCACAGAGAGCAACTAAGAGCAATCTCATTAGAGTAAAAAAAATGCTCCATCACTAGGGATTTAGGAAGTTTGGGTCAGGAAACAGGTCAGAGGCCAAAGATGAGAACCAGAGGTTCTTTCAGCAACCCTACTGCTCAAAAAATTACAATTTCACCTCTGTGTCAGGAACCAGGACTAGAGACCAAATATATATTTCTTCTTATGTTCCAGTACCACAGGAAGTACATGGATGAAATGTCACTCAAGACACTTTAAAGCATCGATTCAATCTAACAGGCTCCACAAAAAGATTAATTGATAGGCAGGAATCGGGGCATGCTCTCAGAGGATTACCATGTTCTATACTCTGAGAGGAGACCCTTGTTAGGACAGTCTCTTAAAAATTGTTTGATGAGCAAGATTAAAGTAAAGATTATACTTTTAATGAAAAATTAATGCCTATATAAAATACAAGAATATGTAATATAAAAAGGAATTACCTTGTGTCCATTTAATCCCCTTTGCCAGCAGCAAGCAGCCCACTGTCTAGGATGCCATGCGTACAGCTCTTTGCTGTCAGTTGTACTCATAGCTCTAGCAGATGCTTCTCTGCTAGATTTTCCCTACTTATTACTTTAAGTTTTGAAGATTTTCTTCACTCTGTCTTTTAATGTGCATGGATTATTCCTTTTATGTAACATCCCATTCTTTTTTTATGACAATAAATATTTTGCCAGTATCTTTAAGGATGATTCAAACATTATTTATTTTTGGTACTATCTGTGTTACTATTTTTCTTTTTTCAACTGATCTTTCTCTGGCAAGCTACATGCATTTCCAATTGAGCCCTGTAATCCTCATTCTCCCTTATGTAGGAAGGAGGCAATAGGGAGGCCGGGCAGGATTTCTTGGATGGTGCAAGGATGATTATTTGGCAAATTTCACTTTGGACATAACAAGCAGGAATCTAGACATTTTGCTGTGGAGTCCCTAACACTACCATGAGGAATATGTTCCTAAGGGAGGCTTGTGTCCACACTCACCCTAGTAGCCTTGATTTTCTCCATTTAGTCAATTTATTTATAGGAAGAGTCTTCATTTGTGTTGTTTATCCTTATAAATCATTTTTATTGGCAGTAAATACTCCTCAGTAGAATATTCCGAGGACACAGAAAGGGGATTCTGTTTACAGAACTTCAGTTAACTGCACTTTCTTTCTCCCTAGTTTCATTTATGTGCTGTGTTTATGAGTGGCAAGTCTGACAAGTTTTCTCTTTTTAAGACTGAGTAGCAACATTTAAGTTTTCCAAGAAGTTGGTACATCTACTCACAAAACATTCTGATATTCAAGCAAATTGACTTTCAACACACAACAGATTCCAGGAAGATAGACCTCAGTGTTTCAATAGGGACCAAGACTTGGAATGCTTCTACATTACTCAAATGAATTTTGGGTTTGAATCTGGATCAATTGTGTCTGTAAAGAACCTTGAACTTTAATCAAACTGAAACAAATCTGAATCCTTTGCATTTGATTCTTTGCATTCAAACTCATGGACTTAGAATCTATAGAACCAGAGACTACTTAATAACAATCAATCAAACCAAACAAAGACAAATCCTGAACTCAATGAACACAGATGTGACAGGAAAAAGTCAGGTATAGTTTCTCTTTGATCAATTTAAATCCAATTACTCTTACTCTCATTGTCACTGTGGATGTGTGGTGTGTGGAACATCAATTTCAGAATTTCATGTTTTGTTCACAAGAACTGTGATGGTCAATAAAATATTTTAGACTTATAGATAAATTGAAACATATTCCTAAATTACACAGATAAAGATATGAAGGAAGCCATGCTGGGAAGAGATTAAAAATTTGGGCATGGAATTCAGGTATATATGAGTTCTTGTCTGCATTGGCCTGGAGCTGACACTGTTGCTTCACACTTTACTGGTTAGAATTAATCACAAGTTCCCTGCATAATTGCAGGATAGCCTGAGAAATAGCAGATGTGTACAATATCTCTGGCTCTCTTTGCAAGAATCACTGGCTCTCTTTGCAAGAATTATCATTATTATCATCAAATCTAAAGAGGTATAATATCTTTGTTTAGGTTTATAGGAGTATTTATTGGTAGAAGTAGGAGCAGAGGGAAGATAAGAAATGTTGAGTGACTGTGGTAGTCTCTAGCCACAAAGCTCTTTTATTTTACATGTTATGAATGTTAGGTTCTCAGAGTCTGAGCAAATTTCTCAAGCTGTGGGGTCACTTAGAAGCAAAACCAAGTGTTGTTCTATTTCCTCAGTTTCCCTGTCTCTCGTCTCTTGGAGATTTCTGTCATGCCATGTCACAATTATTTCTATAGATATTTTGCCTCCAAATGCAGTGAATTGTCTGTTATCACCAAGAGAATATAAGTCTTTCAGTGCAATGTATGAACATGTAAATATTATGGTAATGAGAAACATTTCCTCCAAGAACTAGATAGAGCACTGAAGTGTGAAGCAGCAGATGACTAAAGAGAACGTCCCCCATCCAGAAGATTAACGTTTGGTGTGAAGATATGTATTAAGACCAGGAAATACTTCTTTAAATTTTGGAATGGTAAAGTGTTGTCACAGTGACAAAGCAGTCTCCTCACATCTGGACACTGTTGATACTTGATTGTGGAAGAACATTTTTGAAACTCTGATTCCAAACCATGAGGTCTTGGTAAATAATTAAGGGAAACAAGCAGGCAGGCACTATCTTCAACCTGGGTTGAACTTCCATTTTGTTGGGCTGAAAAAATGGTCAAGGATTTTTGCATTTAAGGATTAAACCCAGGGCTGTCACAGTGATTTACATCCCAGGCCCGTTTTTATTTTATTTTTAAATTCTGAGGGTCTGGGGCCACGGAGTTAGCTAGGTGGTTCTGGTGCCTGTCCTGCAAACACAAGGGCCCAGGTTCGATTCCCTGGTAACCACATACAGTACTGTGTATGGAGACTCACGCCCAGCAGCAATCAGTACCACATACCACAGTGCTGAGCGTGGTGGCTCATGCCTGTAATCCCAGCACTCGGGAGGCAGAGGCAGGAGGATTGCTGTGATGTGAGTTTGAGGCTAAGCTCTGGGTCAGCCTGAACTACAAAGTGAGACCCTGTCTCAAAAAACCTAAAAAAAGAAAAAAAAAATTCTGAGGGTCTGGCTAAGTTACCCAGGCTGGGCTCAAACGTGTGATCCTCCTGCCTCAGTCTCCCAGAATGCTGGGATTACAGGCTCCTGTCACGGCACCT
>PVIR01036023.1:0-16082 GCA_004026965.1 Petromus typicus
CTTCCCTGTCCCACTACTGCGGTGAAACCAGAGGGTCCTGATGACTCAGTTCAGGGAAGACACCACCACCCTATAAACATGGCAGCCATGACTTTCCTTAAGTGGCAAGAACAAAATGCATACATCAGTATATAGGAACCGTACTTACTAGAGCAAACCAGACTGTGTGCTGTGCAAGTCCCACATCACAATATACTTCGACCTCCTCTCCAGTGAATTCTACTTCCTAAAATGGACCAATCACTCGAAGGGTGCACCTACTCCCACCAAATCAGCCACATACCTCATCCCTAAGTTGTCCACTGTATAATCTACCTGAAAAAATTGGTAAAACAAAACCTGTTAGGCAAATACTTAAAAAGCAAGTTGTGGCTATAAATTCCACATTAGCCATGAGGTAAACATTGAATCACGATTCTGAAGGAGAAAACTTCTCCCAGCACTGCAAGAGTAGTAAGAAATGATTTCCTCTCAAATGCAAGTAACAACAGGTAGAGATAACTCTACTTTTCTTATTTGTACTATTTGTCTTATACTCGAGTAGGAAAGTACACCAAAGTATTTAAATTTATTTTTGTTTGTTTTTTGAGACCAGGTCCTGCTTTGTAGTTCAGGCTGGCCCTGAACTCCCTATGTATCCCAGGCTGGCCTCAAACTCAATGCAATCTTCCTGCCTCTGCCTCCTGAGTGCTGGGATTACAGGTGTGAGCCATCATGCCCAGTTTACCTCAAAGTATATTTTGAACCTAATTAAAAACTTTTTCTTTAAACTTGAAGTAAATGGTATTTTATCAGAAAAAAAGGCTGCTAAGACTAGTTCACACAGACACACAGACACACAGACACACACACACACACACACACACACACACACACAATTCATCTTTACTGTTTTCAGATATCAAGATGAGCACAAACCAGAAAATTCTAAAACAATGGCCTCCAACGTGCCAGTTTCTATCAGTCACTGAGCAGTTTCCTTCCTTTGTGAAGCTGCTACACAGTGGTCAGCACAGTGCCTGAGGCACACAGCTCTTCTGTGCAGGGAAGAGGTCGCTGAACGCATGACCCCTGAGGGACCCACTGAACAGTAGCATAACCATAAGCAGCACAGACACTTAGGTCCTTTCTTAACAGGGCTACTCTGAATAACTGGTATTAAGAATTCAACAGGTCCTGGAAGGAACAGATCACTGTCACTGCTTCAAAGACCTTGACTTCATGAGGTGGGAAAAGACATCAAACATGGATACCCACAACAGGTATATACACAGAGTTCACACATGCACACACACACACACACACGATTCTAGCAAGTGGAGCCCGATCACAGTCCAGCTCTCACCGGAGCCATCAGCCTGCAGCACCGCAGACGTTCTCAGGACTCCCTGACACCTCACGACTCTTTTCCTGCTGTGCAAAGGTGCCTCTCTCTGTGGCTCGGGGCCCGCAACACACTGCCCTTGCCTGTGTGGAAACACAATGTCACTGCAGCCCAGAGAAAAGTGTCTGGGTTAGCAAGGACTCCAAATGGACGTTCCTGGGAAACCCACAGAAGAGCAGGGCTTCTGTGGTCACCCTAAGGACACAGGTGAGAGGTGGGGAGATTGTCCACCTCCAACAGAAACCGCAGGTTGCACTTTATCTGCCAGAGCACTGTTCTCTCGTCACGCTGAACAGTGTGTTAACAGACCAGGTGTCCCACTCACAAGGGCAGAGGTGAAGTCGTGAGGCCAGCCACCCACTAGCTAGCAGCAGCTTCTAAATTAGTTCAGGCTCCAGTACGAACTCCTGGAGGCTTTTCTTGAAAACAGACACACATCGTCTGGTGCGCACTGGCAGGGCCTCCCGCGCCTGTCTAGGAACCCGAGATGAAGTCACCACTCAAGAGCGTCAGGAGGGCATGCCGATGCTCGCGTGCCCACAGGGCACAGCAGCCACACTGCAATCCTGAGGCTCACATGCAGCAACGGGCCCTTCTCCCTTCTTCATTTGAAGTAGTCTGAGTTTCCGGACTCCAGAACAAAAAAGTCAGAAAGTGACACTTGTACAGCTTTTCTAGTAAGAGTCCAAAGAATTCTAAAAGCAACCCCGACTCAGGTTTTGTTGGCTTGGGTATTTACAATGGACAGGCAGAGGCTTTTTCTCCGCCACATTCCACTCTCCTCTTCCAGCTAGCGGGGAAGGGACGGCAAAGACACTAGCTTCAGAAAGGAGTGTCCGGGAAGCTCCTGGAGGTCCTAAGAACTGGGTCCAGATGCTGTGTTCTAATTCTCCCATCCCGGGGGCTGCGGACAGGCAGAGTGCACTGAGTCTGGAGGACACTCAATGGCTGCCTTGGTCCAGACACAGCCAGAAGAGACAGGGTGAACACGGTGCAAGCCCAAAGGTTCAGCCCCACGCGAGGTTTCCCAGAGCCCCGAGAGGGACATGAAGGTGTATGTAGAAGCCCAACAATACTGCGGCATGAGCACCCGGCCGAGCAGCAAAACTGAAAGGCAGGCGACAGGCTGTGTGCGGCCTTACACTACACAGAAGTTTACCAGGAAATGCTGTTGGTAACGAATCACCACTTGTTTTCTGAATTTCTAAAATATACAGTGGGCAGAGCAGCCACTCTAGTTGCTTGTCAAAAATCTGTGTGTCCTTTAGCATTTAAAGCCTGCTATGTCCTTGGACAAAGCAAACAGTGAAACACACTGAACATAATTGTCAAGAAAGGAAATATCTGCTCCCAATTAAAGACCCAGTTATTGTAACTAGAGAAATTAAAACTGATTTGCAAATTTAGCATTTGAACAAACTTGTACTTAAAAACCTGATTATAGCTTTAAGCTATCATTAAGAACATAAACAATCAAAAACCGAAATCAATAAAATTCACATATGGCTAGGGTCCAACTGGGCAACCGATTAAGATTGTAATCTTTAGTGAACATCTGGAGAATGGTGGTAACATAAATCTACTATATCTGCTGTACAGTTCCTTAAAGGCTGTCGGCAATTGGCTGTTTAACACTCCAGCAAGATCTTGAGGTGTACCCTACCATTCACAGAGCTGCCCAGACTTATGCCAGCAAGTCAGCCTGGCCAGTAACCACTTCCTCCTTCCCTACTTCCATGCAGGAGGAATGACAGTGGCCTGTGTGAGAGGCTGATGTGAAAATAGTTCAACTAATGACTTCCCAACATGGGAGGCAAAAAACTTCATGAATGAATTTTGCTCTCATCTTCAGCATGTCGTTCAATGTGTCCTGCAGCATCCTAGGGAAAAAGGAGAAGGACCCTCAGACAAGCAGGTAGAAAGACCGGAGACATTCACGGCCAAGACAGGTCTGTTCTCTTCAGTATTTGGACATAAAGGCAGTCGGGTCAGTGCACACCAGTGCACATCAAGCCGTGCTCCTTGGGGTGAATTCTCAGCACAAGGCACTGGAACCAGTTACTGGATTTGAGACACTGAAAACACTCTCCCCAGGCTCTTCTTCACTGAAAAAACCCCCAACTCTCTGAATGATAAAAAACCAAAAAATCTCTGGCCCCTATTTATTATAAATGCTGAACACTATAATAAAGCAAAAAGACCTTCGGCCCCTCAGATACCCCAAAGCCCAGGTGAACCGTGAGCCCCACCGCGGTACCTGTTTGGACCCTTTCCTCGCAGTGAAAAAAGCATCACAGCTCTTCCAGCGGCACTTGAGCGTCTGGAAGTTTGGGTTAGTGTGGTCGGTCAGCAAGTGCTGTTTCAAGTGATCTACAACACCAAAGATCAGAGAGCAACCATGCCACTGTGGAGAGAGGACGAGGGACTGGATGAGGAAGTGCAATAAAAACTAACACAGAGAGCAAAGTAAACAGGCCATCGGGAGTCCCCTGCTTTCATCCCATAAACACTGAGAGCCAAACGTAACCCCTTGCTGTTTCCTTCATTCATGGCTATGGTACATAATGAAAGCAGAGGAAACCAAATTAATTAGTAACATACCGAGGACCTCACCAAGACCAGAGCCATGCTGGGCACACAGTGCTCTGGGAAGGCAAGGCACTAACGTGGCCTTAACATTTGTTAGAAAAGGATGACAGGTATTTGCAGATTACTTACCATAAATCCAGTCTAAAATATATTTGCCATAAAAAATTTGAATTTATATTTCAGTCCGTTTATTTTAAAAGGCAAAGAGCCTTCCAATAATACTAAAAGGGTACATTTAACAATTCTGTAAGCTACTTACTTGTAAGCTCGAAAACAAAAATATCTGATAAAACTACAGCTGTGGAAAAGTTGGCTGAAGAAGCTGAGTTTGCCTGAAGAGCCTGACCTCTCACAATCTGTTATCCCTTGAACCTTGTTATTACTCTTTACTAAATTTAAACTTTCCTTATAAATAGGACTCAGTTTCACATATTAGTCAGAAAGCATAAGCACTCTGTCTTGGCTGTTTCCTAGAGGCCTGTGTGTAATAAATCTTTTTTTTTTGGCAGTACCAAGAAATGAACTCAGGGCTTCGCACTTCCAGGCAGGTGCGGTGCCACTGAGCTATATTCCTGGCCCTGTTTGTAATGAATCTTGTGATTCTAACATATTTTTATGTTTTATTTTGGTGGTTTTGTTTCTTTCTAAAAATAATGCAAATTTGCAGTTTTTCCTGTCAGAAAATTGCAATTGCTACATCTAAAATCAAAAGGTATTTTCTCCATTTCTCTAGATTTTGTGCTAGATTTTGTTTGCCTTCTTTGATAATACTAAAAAGCAAACACAATAATATATTAAAAAGCTAAAAAGTAATCACATTGTGAAGGCAAAAATCTGATTTAAAAATCAGAGGTCGGACTAGGGATTTAGCTCAGTGGTTCCGGTGTCTGCCTGGCAAGGGCAAGGTCTTGAGTTCGATCCCTGGTATCACATTCCACAATGCTGAGTATGGTGGCTCATGCCCATAATCCCAGCACTTAGAAGGCAGAGGCAGGAGACTTGCTGTGAGTTCCAGGCTGGTCTGGGCTACATAGTGAGTTCCGGGCCAGTCTAAACTTCAAAGTAAGATCTGTCTCAAAAAAATCAAGTGTCATTTTCATTTCATCAGTGCTGAAAAGGAAGTTAGGACTGGGGAAAAGAAATTCAGCATCATGAACTTTTTTGCTTTGATCACTACTTTACTGAAATTGATTTTTTTTTTTTTTTAAATTAAGGCTTGTAAGGAATAGTGAAGTTTTAAGGCCTAATCATCAGACTCTGCCACAAAATGGAAAACATGCCCCTCAGTGCAGTGAACGTTTTTTCTTTTTGCAGTACTGTGGACTGAACATAGTCATCAACTTCTCTTTTTATTATTTACTTTATATAGTAGTGGTGACTGAAACCAGGGCTTTTGCACTGAGCTATATCTCAGCCTTTTTATTTTTTACAATGACAGTTTTTCACACTTAAAAGTACTAAACTGCACCACCACACCCTGCTATCTCTGTAAGTTAGAGACTAGACACTTTTACTTGCTTATTCCTAAGAAATTAATGATGACACAATCAATTCATGAGCTACTTGCATCCTCTAGAAGTGGGTATGGTTGGAAGGATTAACTATGAAAATGAACACCTCTGCTTTTCATTTCATTTATTTCTCCAATGGTTGACATTTTTAAGCATGTATTTTTTTTTTAGACAGGGTCTCGCTTTGTAGTTTAGGCTGGCCCCAAACTCACTATGTAGCCCAGGCCAGCCTCAAACTCTCAGCAACCCTCCTGCCTCTGCCTCCTGAGTGCTGGGCTTACAGGCTTGAGTCACCATACCTGGTACTGTGGTATGTGGTTACCAGGGATTGAATTTGAGACTCTGTGCTTGCCAGGCAGACGCCAGAACCACCTACTAAATCCCCAGCTCTTAAGCATGTATTTTTATAACAAAATAGAACAAAACAAAAAGCACCAAGGAGATAACCTGAGAAGACATATTTAAAATAGAGCTCACGTCTAATCTTATGACAGATATTTCACTAAAGTATAAAAGCTTCTTTGTCCTGTAGTGAAGGACATCCAGGCAGAGGCTCAAATACAAAATTCGAAGCAAATGACGAGGAAGACCTAAAAACTGGCCTAAGCCTTTCCTAAAGCTGGTGACCAGAACAATTTCACTGCTTACCCAACAGCGGTAATTCTGCATCAGATTCAGCCTCACAGCCTGAATACTGCCATCGTAGCAGCCAGTGTAAATCTGGAAAAAGAAGTCATAACGTCAGACCAAAATACACATGAAGAAACAATTACACACCATCCTCAAAATATGAGTTATGAGTTAAAGAAAACTCTGACAAAAGCAAAAGTGGCTGCACGGTGTGAGAACTGGAAGCAGTTTCTAAACCTCGGTGTCTGACACTTCGCAGCTGTGCCCCGTAGACAGCCCTCTCGGGGCTGTTTCTGTGGGCAAGACCAGCAGCCTGGGCACTACCCAGCCATTTCTCAGGGAGCTCTGGCTTCAACTGGTTTGTGTACAAAGCACTGAATTTCACTGCAAGAAACATTCTGACTACACTGAGACTGAACGACATCCATTCTGGTTCCACCTCATAATCTAAAAATAACATGGTCTGTGGCTTAGCAAGGCCTCACAGGCCTGCTGTAACTGCTGGCTGGTCCTGTTTCCTGACTCCACTCCACAACTCTATTCAGAGCATGAGGCCTCCAGAAACAGAACCACACAATTTTTTTTTTTTTTTTTTAGGTTTTATGAGACAGGGTCTCACTTTGTGGTTCAGGCTGGCCCTGAGCTCAGCCTCCAACTCACATCACAGCAATCCTCCTGCCTCTGCCTCCCAAGTGCTGGGATTACAGGCGTGAGCCACCACGCCCGGCACTGTGGTATGTGGGTACTGGTTGCTGCTGGGCATGAATCTCCACATCCAGTATGTTATGTGGTTACCGGGGATCAAACCCGGGTCCTTGCGCTTGCAAGGCAGGCGCTGGAACCACTGAACTAAATCCCCGGCCCCACACAATTTTTTTTTTGAAGCATCTTAAATATACCTTCTATTTAATGACGGCAATAGGTTTTTAACTGCAATTATTTTCACTACTAATAGAAATGAAATATTCAACAATGTCACTGGGTTACTTCTCATTACTATGCTGAGTAAAAAGGCATTCAATACTGAGGTATGTATTGGAATGAGATGCCACTGAGAGGTGACAAGGAGTAACACCAGGGCACAGACTTCCGAGTTAACCCATCCAAAGGCAAACATCTCAGATGGCAAATAATGCTCACCATGCTTTTATGGATGGTCATGCACATAATCATATCTTTGTGTCCGCCATAAACTTGCAGCCGATCGTGAGACTTAGGCAAAAGAAAAAAAAATAGAAGGATTAAGATTCCTTAAAATTGTATTTAAAAAGTACCATCCATTCAGGAGGCTTAAAACTGCACCTGAGATATTAAAGTGAAGTACTAGCAATAGCCCATCCAAAATATTATAGAATGACTGTCCCATCCTTCAAGCCCAGAACTAGGGACTAAAGCCAATCTTTTACCACCAAGTTACATCCCAGCCCTTTTTTATTTTCAAATAGCATCCTGCTAAATTGCCCAAAGAAAGGCTTGAAACTGGAATCTGTCTGCCTCAGCCTCTTCCCCAGCTGAGATTATAGAAGTGTGCTACAGTACACATCTGTTGTCCCCCAGCCCCGTGCTGGGGATCGAACTCTGGACCTTGGGCTAGTAGGCAGGCACAGCACCTCTAAGCTACATCCTCGGCCCCAGGCATCAGTCTTAAGTCCCACTCCTCAAGTGGGGAGCTGGTAATTAGAAATTGTGAAACTGGTTTCTTTGGGATCAGTCTCAAATTTGAAAATGCACACAAGGAAAACTGGACAGTTTTAGGGGGCCAGGCTTGCTCTCCAGGCACTGTTTGGAGAAGTCTGACACTAGGTGCTTTTGCACAGTGTCTCGAAAGGGTGGCCCTGGGTCAGCACATGCTAGCGTAGTAAGTGCAAGGCCCCCAGTTTGATCTCTGCTACCACACACCACACTACGAGGCATGGTGGCTCACACCTATAATCCCAGCACTCAGGAGGCAGAGGCAGGAGGATTGCTGTGAGTTCAAGGCAAGCCTGAACTACATAGTGACTTCAGGGCAGCCTGAACTACAAAGCAAGGCCCCATCTCAATAAAAAAGAAAGAAAGAAAGAAAAGAAAAGAAAGAAAAAAGAAAAGGGAAAAAAGAAGGAAGGAAAAGGCATTCTTGGCTCCAACTCGGCCTTAGCATACTGTACTACATACAATCCAACCCCAAACCCAGACAAACAATCTCCCCAAATCACTTGGGTAAAACACCGAGTCAAAATTCCACCTGTAATTCATAGACACGAACGAATTTATCCAGGCAGGCAGTCACCATCACTTTTCCTAGGATATTCACCACAGTCACTGCATGGTTATGACCTTTATAGATCCGCACAAGCTCACCAGTCTACATTGGAAAAGAGGGAAGAGTCATGAGACTTCATATAAGAGCTCTTCCTATTTTTCTTTCTACATTTGAGATTTCTGTAATGCTAAGAGGCCTGGTTCTAAGACTACCTACAAATGCAGCCGAAGTCCCCCACAAGCATCTGTTAGCTGTATGATGTACAGGAAATGTACCCACACAGAGAGCACCTAATGTCACAGAAAAGGAAGGGCCACAACTTGTGCATTTTACAGCCTCTGAAGTGCAGCCTGAGACATACTCATCCAAAGATATGAACTCAGGTCCGGGGAGTTAATTCAGTGGTTCTGGCGCCTGTCTTGCAAGCGCAAGGACCCGAGTTCAATCCTCAGTAACCACATACAATTCTGGGTGTGGAGACTCACGCCCAGCAACAATCAGTACCACATTCCACAGTGCCGGGCGTGGTGGCTCACGCCTATAATCCCAGCACTCGGGAGGCAGAGGTAGGAGGATTGCTGTGATGTGAGTTTGAGGCTAAACTCAGGGCCAGTCTGAACCACAAAGCGATATATCAACACAAAGTGCTCCAAAGTCCAAAACATTTTGAGAGGAGACTTGCACTACAAATGGATAATTCCATACCTGACCAATCAAAACACAGGCAGGCTGAAAATATAAAATTCACTGTTGGGCTACACGGCACACGGAACACACATTTTGTATTTAGACTTCCATTCTACCACCAAGCTCTTTCATGTATATACAAATACTCCAATATCTGTAAAAGTCTGAAATCTGAAATACTCCTGCTTCCCAATCCCTCAGATAAGGCTGGAAAACCTGTACTTTTGCTTTCATTACTCATGGACCCTGACATGAACGAGTCCTTAGGTGGGATTATGCCCCGGATTACAGACTTGGAACTAAGCTGCAGAGAGCTGCTTTTAAGATCTAAGTATAGAATCTCAGCTGTTTTTACTTGTTCTATTTTAAGCTCCATATCATGTCTACTTTGAGAGCTTCAGCTGCTTGACTGATCTGAATTTACATGAGGCATTCAAACAAAACCTTACATGAGCTTTAAGTCTGGTCTCTATTTTAAAAAAAAAGGGTTTTTATGAGACAGGGACAGGGCCTCACTATGCAGCCCAGGCTGGCCATGAATTTGTAATGATCCTCCTGCCTGAGCCTCCCAAGTGCTTGGATTATAGGTTTGAACCACCATGTCTTGGGCCCATTAAAATTTTTGATGAGGTTGCAGTTTTTAGGTTGTTCAATCCAGGAGCATATGCACAAGGAACAGTGCTAACCCTCTCACTGGAGAAAGGGCTTAATTTATTTTATGTTTTCACATTTTTAAAAAAAATTTAAATCTTGGTAATACTGGTACATATGAATACACATCATCATCACATTCAACATTTAGTTTGCACCATAATATGGCACGACTTGATTCTCATTTTTTCCCCTTTCCCCTGCCCTGCAAGCCTCCACCCCCTATATACATAATCTGTTTCCTTTTTTCATTACTGTCACATTGTTTTTCCCTCGTTATTTACCCCTACACCATCTTTCCTTTTAAATATTTTTTATTTCACAATATCAACTTTATATTCTAAAACTCATTTACAACTTCATTTTCTCATACCAGAGAAAAGATAACAATTCTTTTTTTTAAGGTTTTTTGAGACAGGGTCTCCCTTTGTAGTTCAGGCTGGCCCTGAGCTCAGCCTCAAATTCACATCACAGCAATCCTCCTGCCTCTGCCTCTCGAGTGCTGGGATTACAGGCGTGAGCCACCATGCCCGGCACTGTGGTATGTGGTACTGGTTGCTGCTGGGGTGAGTTTCCACGCCCAGTATGGTATGTGGTTAACCAGGGATCGAACCGGGGTCCTTGCGCTTGCAAGACAGACACCAGAACCACTAAGCTAAATCCCGGCCCAAGATAACGATATTTACACACCTGTGACCTATTTATTTCACTCATGAGGATGTCCTTAAAATACACCCATTTGAGTATGAATGACTCAATCTTTTCATTTTTAATGACAGAGTAATACTCCATTCTACAAAAGAACCACATCTTCTTTATCTAGTCTCCAATTTATGGACATTTGGGTTGTTTCCAAGATTTAGTACTGGGAATTGAATGCAGGACCTTGTGCTTGCCAGGTAGGCACTGTGAAAGGGCTTAATCTAACTGGCAAGAGGTCTAAGGGAGCTCTGCCATGTGAACGTTCCCCGGAACTACAGCAGCACAACTTACGTGAATGTTGTGAGCGTGGACGGACTGATCACTGGAGCCGCTGAATACCAGGTCATTCACCACCTTCAACAGAATGACTCAGTCAGTTGGATTTTACATAAGGCTTCAGTCTGCTCTGTAACTTATAACAAAAACTAGTGTATTCTAACTTTCATCCTGTTTTTCTGTTTTTTCAGTTTTTTGAGACAGAGTCTTGCTTTGTAGTTCAGGCTGGCCCTGAACTTACTACGTAGCCCAGGCTAGCCTCGAACTCACAGCAATCCTCCTGCCTCTACCTCTGGAGGGCTGTTATTATAGGTGTGAGCCACCACGCCTGGCCTTTTCATCCTATTTCAAGATGAGCACTAACTAGATACAAAATGGTTAGAAAGGCATTCGAGCTGTACTCACGGCCTACGGTAAAGCGTGCTCTTACTGGTTTCTCAGTTAACACATTAAAGAGCAGCACACCACTTGGTGACTCAGCACTAATAAAAGGACTGCAGGCTACTTGCTCTTTGGAAGATGGCTGTGATCTGAGCAGTGGGAAATGCTGTTCGACACCCTTTCTGTCCCAACCCTACACTCACCTTCATGCACAGAATGGTCTTGGTATGGCTCTCCAGCGTCCTGAGGAGCAGTCCGTTCCGGGCATCCCGCACACTAATGGTACAGTCATAAGACCCCACAACCAGCAGCTTTCGCGATCCTTCTTGGGCTGTGGCAAGACAGCTGACGGCCCTTGGCCCATGGCATTCAAAGATCTCAAGTTGTTTGTTGTTCTGAAAAATAAGCCGTACTTATATAAAGCAAAAGCAATGGAGTAGAAAAGCCCAAAACCAACTAACAAGAATTACTAAGAAATCTCAGCTCCATCCCTGGTACTCAAACTCTCCTTCTCAAACTCTTCTTCCAGTCCAAAGCTCTTGCTGTGTTCATGACCTTCTTTTTCCCCTGATCTAAAAGAGGCAACTCTTTGATTTTTTGGGGGGGAGTGGGGTTTGAACCCAGGGAGCACTGAGCAATTTCCCCAGCCCTTTTATTTTTTATTTTGACCAAGCCTGGCTCATAATAAATTCTTGTGTACTTCAACCTACATACTATCCTGATCTTAATAAAAATCAACTGTCTTCTTGTGCTCTCTGTTATTTCCCTTAAGTAAATGAGAAAGATAAAACCCAGTCTCAATCTTCAAAATTCATGTTTATAAAGAGATGCTTGTCTCTTGCCTCTAAACCGGGCAGAGTAGTATATGCCTATTATTCTAGCACTTAGGAGGCTGAGACAGGAAGACAGCCACAAGTTTCAGGCCAGCGTGGCTACATGATAAGCTTAAGGCCAGCCTAAACCACACAGTCAGATGCTGCCTCCAAGAAAAAAACAAAAACCAAACAACAACAACAACAACAAAAATGCCGATCAACAAAATAGCTATCATCTTTCTAGAGCTTTTTAACCAGAACTCTTCCATTTAAAATTTTTGTCTAGCGTGACGGATTTAGCTGAAGCAGTACTGCACCTACCTTTGAAGCACAAAGGCCAGAGTTCAATTCCCCGTACCACAAAAAATAAAAATAAAATTTTGTCATCACCTTGCTCCAAATATCTTTGTCTCTGATAACAATAACTAATCTTATAACAAAGAATTAGGTAATTATCAAGATTCTATCCTTTAAAATGTTTTTGTGTTTTGAGCCAGGCTCTTGTTATAGTAGTTCAGGATGGCCTCCAACTCACAGTGATTCTCTTGTCTCTGCCTCCTAAGTGCTGAGATTACTGGTATCACCACCATGCCCAGCTGTGCTAGATTCTTCAAACTTAACTTTTTCATAAAAGCAGAAAGGTGATACATTTTATTGCCTCTGTTATAGTAGTTCTAGCTAGAAATGACACAAGATACCGACAGAAAACATTCTGAAGTACTATTAGAAGATGACCAGAGGACATCCTGCTCACCATCAATGTAACCTCTCAGCTTACATTTCTCAGCTACTTCCTCCTCCTTATCCCTAGTGTGACCTTTCCCACCAGCTTCTACTACAAAGCTTTCTAAATGATCGAACGATCGCCCAGGTCCACTGACTCTATTCTTTCCCCATTTCACAACTGTACAGGACTTTCTTCTAAAATACAAATAAAAATACAAATACAGATATAATATGTACATGATTCCTCTGGTTAACAAGTCAAGGGGAAGCCAAACTACCTTAGCAAAACACACAAGGGCAACAAGAATTTCCCTAACTTACCCTGGGGCCAAGTACATAACAGATGCTTAGTGAAGTCTGAGGTGATCGAATGGGCTAGCTCTGATTAGCAAGATGCGGCTACTCAGGTGTCAAGGGACACCTTACCCGATGACAGAACAAGCCACATATAAACTCCATCAGCTCCCAACTCCATCAAAGCTATATCAAAGGGGTTCTTTTTTCACAGTGTCATTCTGAAAATGAGACACTTTGTTTTTTTGTTTTTTAAGTTTTTTGAGAGGGGGTCTCACTTTGTAGTTCAGGTTCATTCTGAACTCACTATGCAACCCAGGATAACCTTGAACTCATGGCAACCCTCCTGCCTCTGCCTCCTGAGTGCTGGGATTAGAGATGTGAGCCGCCATGCCCGGCCTGAGACATGCTGATTTAACTTGGGACTCACCATTTGACCCCAAATCTTCAGGCTTCCACTTACTTTAGTGGAGTTCTACTCTGGCTCTGACACAGTTGAGTCTAAGCAGACAGGCCCTGGTCTTGCTGACATCAGAAAAGGGTTTCTGAGTAACAGTTCTGGTTTCTTCCCACACAAGCACAAGAAACACCCAACTTCCCACTTCCAAATGCCAAGGGAACCAGCCTTCTCTCTCCCCCAACCACTGACCTTTGTATTGAAGGTGACCACAGTGCCATTTGCCAGTCCTACATACAGGATACGCCACCGACTGTGGAGACAGAGAACCCGGTCTTCCAGCTTTAATTCCTCTGTGCACGTTCGGGTCTAACAAAAGGACATCACATCTCGTGAGCAGAGTAATGGCATACGAAATTCGAAAGAATTTTCATGAAAGCAGAGTTTAAAATGATGCTAAAAGGGAAGAAAACCTGATGTAGACATCGTAGACATCTACGAATGTAGACATTCGTAGAGGACTATCTCCATCTTTTTCCTCTTTGAAACAGGAAGCTCTAGCTAATGATGGGAAAAAAATACACACACACACACACACACATATGCGTGTGCATGCACACACACACATGGGACACAGGGGATACAGGGGATTGAACTCGGGACCTTGGTCTCGCAAGGCAGGGGTGAGCTAAATCCTCAGACAAAAAAATAAATTCTATTCATGATATCTATTTTTTTTTTTTTTCCAGTACCAGGGACTGAGCTCAGTACCTTGTACTTGCCAGGCAGGCGTGATGCTGTTGAGCTATATGCCTGACCAATATCTGTTTCTAAATAATAATGTAGACATTCTTCAATCTTACTCTCTTAAATTAAGTAGACAAAAATAAAGCACAAGGCAATATTTGAAAACTAAAAAGGAAAATGGGGATTACAGGTACATATGTGAGACATGCACTAATCGAAAGTGCTTTCCTGCAGTTGATTATTTGTTACCTCCTCCAGCCTGGCACCAGGTTAAATGGACCACAGTTACCCAGGAAGCGGTTTTTGTTTTTCTTTCTAGTACTAGGATTGAAACCAGGGCCTTCATGGTGACTTATACCCCCACATTCCCTGGCCCCTTTTCTTTTCCTTTTTTTTTTTGAGACAGGGTCTCGCTTTGTAGTTCAGGCTGGCCCTGAGCTGAGCCTCAAACTCACATCACAGCAATCCTCCTGCCTCTGCATCCCAAGTGCTGGGATTACAGGCGTGAGCCACCACGCCTGGCACTGTGGTATGTGGTGCCCAGTATTGTACGTGGTTGCCAGGAAATCAAACCCAGGCCCTTGTGCCTGAACCACTGAGCTAACTCCCCGGCCCCTGGCCTCTTTTCTTGAGGTAGGGTCTTGCTAAACTGCCCAGGTTGGGCTTAAATTTGAGATTCTCATGCATCAGCCCCCCAGAGTGCTGGGATTATAAGAGTGCACCACCACGGCCAGCTTCCAGGAAGCTTTGAAAACATATAGAATCTGAAGCTCCAATTCCTGATGTTCCAATTCAGTAAGTTAGGAATCTGTACTTTCATTCCTTTTTCGTTTTTGTTCTGTATTGAGACAAGGTCTCATTTTAATCCAGGCTGGCCTCAAATTTGTGACCCACTTGTCCTAGCTACCCACGTGCTGGGATTTTAGGGATACCCCACATAGTGGGCATCCATTCATTCAGCTATTAATTTAGTAACTGAGTAATTCATTTAGTCATACATTCTTGTTTAGCCACTTAGCCAAGCAGTCCTTTATTCATTTAGATTAATTTGGACAGTCAGTCATTCCGTATTCATTTGGTCACTTGCTAATTCATGAGTCATCATTATCAATTCACTACTAGTCTTTCAGTCAGTTTTTCTTCCAGATACAACCAACTGTTCACTAAGCCATTTATTAATCAGCAATTCCTAGGTCATGCATTGGTTGTCACTCATTCACTCCACTTAGTCTCTGGCAGTCACGGAGTCATCTTTAGGCCATTTATTCAGCCACTCACGTTCCTTTGTGAGTTCTGGGCGTCACTGAGTTTGTGACATCCTTCATTCAGGCATTCATTAATTGGCCAGGCATTTTTTAATTTGTTCAGAGTCGGCCGGTCATTTGCTGAGTCATTCATTTGTCCAGTCGGTAGTTATCAAGTCATTTGTGCATTCACTTAACTGGTTATTCTGGCACTCATTAATTATTTCTTCCATCAGTTATTTGGTCCTTCGTTGGAGCAGTCATTCATTATCACTCATCCACTTGGTCATTTACTGAGTTTTGGTCATTTAGCAAATCAGTCACTTCATCATTTGTAGTAAACAGGGGAAGGGAACGTAACTAGAACTTTTGCATTAAGTTCTAGTCTCCTGTGAGTTCACGGCACACGGCGAAATAATTAATAATTAGGCAGAAATGAGACTTAGAGAAAACTGAGCTTGGGTCTGATCCATGCTACTCTGGGTGGCAAGGACCCTCGATTCCAGCCTACCACACCTTTTATTATCTACAGTCCAAAATACCCAGAAAGGCAGGGCCACACCAACAATAGTCCTAGAGAAGTTATGTAGATGAGGATTCCTCGAGGGCAAGGCAGATGTCAGCAATAGTCCTTGAGAAGGGGGAGATCCGGTGCAGTTCTGCCCTGAAGCATCACAGCATGTGGGACCATTAAGTCCCTGTTGTTACCAGAGATGAAGACAAGAGTCAAGTCCAAAGTCCTTTGCAGGCAGGAAGTCCTGGTCAATTTTGACCTTGCAATTCCCAAACAGGGTGGTTCCCAACAA